>JAJOOO010006905.1:0-29395 GCA_029582685.1 Solanum piurae | reverse complement strand
TCCTTTTCTGTGAATCCTTTAGTGGCAGTGTACAAATCTTTATAATTGAACCTTTGCGGTCTATACTCGCGTTCCCAGTCTTCAAGAACTTCTGCATACTTCTTCCTTCTTACATAATAAACCACCAAAGATGTTGCTACTACAAGTGAAACCAAACAGATTAATGGCAAGCCAATATTTACGAATCTTGATGTCCCTTTGCGCCTAAGACGAGGAAGATTAGGAAGTTGAGAGAGTTCTTGAGCTTTCCCATTTATCTTTAAGCTCCATCCCAAGATATAATGATGTGTTGGGACTGAACCAGTTGATGATGAAAAACCAACATACATGGTATGATCAAGAATTGGTGAAAAATCAGTTTTCAAAGACAAAAGTGGCCTTATTGTTTTTTCCATATGTAATGGAGCTAGTGTTACATTTATTTGCTTAGTGCTACCATCATAATCCACCCAAACTTGCATTGGCTGGCCACTAATCAGAGTCAAGTTATGAAAAAAGTCAGTATTATCAAATAATCCTGCTGTTTCAACTGCAACAGACCTCAATCCATTTATATCAATTCCAACATGATTGTTATAGTGGGCAATAGCTAGAGTTATACCGTGTCTTGTAATAGAGGGTTACAAGGTGTGAAGGATTAAGAGTTTAATTTGTTGTAAGTACTCGAGTCTGTATTTACGAGTTGCTTGAAGTTAGTGGAGCTTTGAGAAATCTTTTGTGACAGGTCGTGGTTTTTCCTCCCTTGAGCAAGGAGGTTTCCACATAAACATCTCTATTCTTTACTTTCAGTACCTAACTTCAACACCTTGGTTAACTGGTTTTGTCACGGGACATGCTCTCTTAACTCGTGGTGGACTCATACAAGCCAACAGTTGATATCAAAGCAAGTACTCTCTATACAGTTAACACCTAGGGACTGGATAAACAAAGGGCCCGAGTCATTTCATTAGAGACTGTCCAATGCACAGGGTATAATACAAGGACTACATTAAAATTGGTGGTGACAAGGATAAACAAAGGGACCGGGTCCGAGACAAATCCAAAAGAAGAGCTGTTGCTGATTACCTTGTCAAAGAAGCTCTTGCTGCTCGGGGGGACTCATCGAGTAGATCTGAGGAATTGGAGCACTCAGAAGATGCATCAATGATGGCAGGAGAGGATAATGATAATGCTTTCAGTTCACTCTTTGCTCTCGTGGCAAAGCCAGCAGATGATGAAGATGAAAAGGCAACACTTCTTGACATTAAGCAAAATCTTAATGACTATTCACTAAAGAAACAGAAAAGCTTGGCAAATGTCCTGATTGATTCACTCTGTGAGTTCACAACAGAAAAGGATTTCTTAAATGATTGCCTGAACATTTTCGAAAATGAAAAAGTTGTTTGAACCACTCAAATAGAGTTTGGGGAGAGGCTTTGTTTTAGTAAACACTGAAAACATAGATCTCAAGGAGAAATTGAAGAAAACTCCTGAGTCAATTTCTAGGATCATTAAACAAGCCAACTTTTTGGACTTCAATTAGCAGATCATGTCAATTCATGAACCTGGAATTGTGATAAGCAAATTACTAGGCAATCCTTGTCGACAAGTTGCCTAAACTTTCAAGCAAGGTAACTGATAAATCAAATGGTAGCTCTACTGGAAGCAATGGAAGTAACATACAAGTAAATTCTTGTGTGAGTGCATGTCAATTATTAGTTGACTACATGTATGCTACTAAGTTGAAGTTAAAATTTGATAAGAAAATTAAGCTTGAATTAAAAAGAAAGTGCATTTCCATCTTATTTGAGGTGCAGTAGTATAGAGATTCAATTAAATCTAAGATAAGGTGCCAACCATGATTACAACTTACAAGTTAAAGTTACTAGCATATTTAATGTTAGAATCATCGGCCACCAGAGAGAAAGGAGTCTGTTACAGATGGAGAGCGGGAATGTGCATTAATCGAAGATGAATAGGACGTGACAAAATCATCAAAACCTCCGTGATGGTCAAACGTTAGGCCAGCTGATGAAATACCGAGTGATGATAACTCTGGTAAGGCCACAACACCATCTAAGAACAACAAGATTTGTCGCATGGTTGGCCTATACGAGGGCACTGAATGAGAGCAGAACAAGCCTAGCTTTAAGACCAACTCCACTTTCCCTGGAACAAAATCAATCCCTATGTTTGGATCAACAGCCTCAAGAATATTACCCCTATTCCAACATGAGAACACCCAATCGACTAAAATCAGATCATCATCGTCTTGTCTTGGCTCTATTGGCCTCCTACCACAGGCAACTTCAAGCAGAAAAGCACCAAAGGAAAATACATCACTACTAGGTGTTGCCCTGCCAGTTCTAGTATGCTCTGGTGCAAGGTAACCAAGAGTACCAACGACACGAGTAGACTGAGGATCAGTCCCATGACTATATAGCCTCGCAAGTCCAAAGTCTCCTAGCCTACCATTTAGTTCACCATCCAACAAGACATTACTGGCCTTAATGTCCCTATGAACCACTACATGGTCACATTCTTCGTGTAGGAAAAATAGTCCTGATGCTACACCTCTAATAACTCTGAATCTTTGGTTCCAATCAAGGGTGAATCTTGGTTTGTTGTACAAATACTTGTCTAGACTTCCACCAGACATGTATTCATAAACCAAAAGCAACTCTCCTTTCCGCCTGCAATAACCCAAAAGTGGTACTACATTCCTGTGTTGTAGACGACCTATGATCACAATCTCCGAAACAAATTCCTTCATCCCTTGTCTTGATTCATGAGATATCTTCTTTACAGCTATTTCAAGATTGGTGATAGGCATCACTCCTTTGTAAACTTTACCAAATCCTCCAGCTCCCAACAGCTCCTTTTCTCTGAATCCTTTAGTGGCAGTGTACAAATCTTTATACATGAACCTTTGTGGTCTGTACTCGCGTTCCCAATCTTCAAGAAGTTCTTCATACTTCCTCCTTCTTACATAATAAACCACCATTGAGGTTGCTACAACAAGTAAAACCAAAGAGATTAATGGCAAACCAATCTTTACAAATCTTGATGTCCCTTTGCGCCCAAGACGAGGAAGATTAGGAAGTTGAGAAAGTTCTTGAGCCTTCCCATTTTTCTTGAAGCTCCATCCCAAGATATAATGATGTGTTGGGACCGAACCAATTGATGATGAAAAACCAACATACATGGTCTGATCAAGAATCGGCGAAAGATCAGTTTTCAAAGACAAAAGTGGACTAACTGGTTTTTCCACATGTAATGGAGATACTGTTACATTAATTTGCTTAGTACTGCCATCATAATCCACCCAAACTTGCATTGGCTGACCACTTATCAAAGTCAAATTATGAAACAAGCCAGTATTATCAAAATAACCTGCTGTTTCAACTGCTACAGACCTTAATCCATTTATATCAATTCCAACATGATTGGCATTGATATCACCAAATTCTTCGCTGTAGATTGTATCGAGCTCAACTCCAACAACATGGTTTGATCTATCCCCATTATTAGTTGAATTAAAAAGGCCAAGATAGTGGTATGCCAAAGCTCCTTGAATTCTTCTCTGGGGCGCGATAACAAAAACCAGTCCATGACCACTCAAAATTCCATAATCAGACCTTATGGCAAACACAAATGTTGTGGAGAATGATACTACAGTACCATTAGTTGAATTCTTGAAATGAATTGGATTCGGATAGAAAGCATGGCCCTGATCTTGAGTTTCAGAATCTGTTAACAGCAAAAGACCATCGGGCGTAATCTCTGCTATGCCATCCAAGCTAAGATTCCTTGATTGGAATCCATTGTAAATGAATGCATCAACTTCACAAGAAGCTGGTGCAATACCAACTAAGAAGAGAGACACTAGTATGACAAGATTGAACAACATTGACAATATTTTCTTGATTGAGAGATAATATTGTGATTTGTGAGTTGTGACCAAATAAAGCTAATTTGTTCTACTCTTTATACATTTCTTGATATGACAAAAAAATGATCTTTTTTATCCATTTTTTTTCTATAGTAGTCCAAAAATGTTACTTAATATTTTCCAAGTCGTCTCAAGGAATACAAAAAAAAGTCATCTATATACCAATTAGTTGGTCCATCTCACACTTGTACTCAAATTTTGATTACATAAGAAGAAAGGTCTATATTTTCAACTGCAGACTTTTTATTCAAATGGCAAGTGGCTAGAATTTAATTTCAATTGCACTAGTGTTCTCATGTTTGGTTGAATAATATTTACATTAGTTGAATTTTAATAACATATTCAGTGTCATCCAACAAGTGGGCTCTAGAGAGCTAAGTTGCTCGGAGTCGGGTACGGGTGTTCGATACGGGTGCGGATCTAGAGGTCGGATCTTTAATGATTTAATTTTTAAGATTCAGAAATATGGATCCATGTATGGATACGGGTGTGGGATGTGCCTAAAAATAATGTGGCGAACTTGAGGAGAATCTTGGACGGACATTAAAGGAAAATGAGTGTCATAGAATTTTTTATATAAAATGTATTCCATTTTCTTCAATTACACCTTAGTTTTTGTATTGATTACATAAATCATTAAAATTGTCCGGACTTTTCCCCATCAATTTTGGTCAAAGTACCCAAAATCGGTTGACCAAATTGGACATGGATCCCAACACCCACACCCATTTCGCGTCACTACAGTGCGGCACCAAAAGTGAAGAGTCTGAGCAGCTTAGCTAGAGAGAGGATAGAATTTATGTAGACGTTACCCTCCCCCCATCTTTGATTAGACAGATTGTTTTCGAGTGGCTTCAAAAGTAAAACAACATTTAGTAATACACATTGAAGAATAAATTATGCGACCTTTTTTCTGGCCTACCTCTGCCTCTCCTAATTCATGTTACTGTCAACCTCTCACACCTACTCACTGGTGCATTGGCGTACCTTCTCTTCACATGCCTAAACCATCTTAACCTCGCTTCTCTTATCTTGTTTGCCACAAAGGCCACCCCCACCTTGCTCCGTGGAAAATCTACCATGTGATATATGAATTCACGAAAACTTAAAAATATTTGCTCAAATTTGTATATGTATTTAAAAAATTAATTTATTAATATTTGACTGTAAATCCAATTGTGTATTAACTTGAAAGCTTTATAGAAATGCATAAACTTTAAATTCTGAATCAACCCCTACCTTACAATTAAAGCAATACTCCCTCTATTCTGTGACACTTTTCCTTTTTCGAGATTCAAAACCTTTGAATAACATTATATAATAGATTTATTCATATCAAGATGAGAAAAATTATAATTTATAATGGAGGGTGTATTTGAATAGTTGAATAGTTGACTTCGTAAATAGATTGGACCTTTAATGGTCGGTATTCCTTCTTCTTTTCTTTTTAATGAATTTTGAAAGGGTGGTTCTTGAGTCGTAATCAAGTTGAATTCCACAATAATATAACATTCTTATATTTGATTTCAACCTTTTTATATGTAAAATTTCGCTCATAAGTTTATGTTTAGTAAAAAATACACATTATTTTAAATTATGCGAAAAAAATATCTATATTCGGTTTGAAAAAAATGTTTGTACCATGTGAAAGGATTGAATTAGTTTAAGTGCATTTCTTTTTCATTTCTAGATTTAATAACAAATAAAAATGGACAGAGAAGATAATTTCATATAACTTTTTCTAAAAAAATTACAACAAATAATTTGAGATCGCGGAGTACTACTTCTTAAATTGCACAATATATGAATTAACAGCTTGAGTACATGCATCTACCAACACTTATTGGAATTGGAGTCTATTCAATGTTGAAGTTGTTTTCATGATCTTCCAATACATTTATGTCAAACTTTTGAATGTTTATTAATTAAATGTCTTGAGGTTCCTTTCATCTTTCAACACTCTTTTTTTAATTAATAAATCTTTATTTTTCTATCTTTAGTTTTTTTTTAGAGGTCTTGTTGAACTTCTTGACTTTCATTTTTAGTGAGTATAGTTGTTATCATTTACTTATTTTCCTTATTGATTTAATCGTTGACCCGTTAAGAGTTATTATTAGTCATGGTAATGCCTCAATTCCTAGTTGTTACCTAAATGTAAATCAAGTTTCTTTGTTCTACTGTTAAGTGAACTGTTTTTAACTTTCATTCAAGAGTGTGCTTACTAATTTTGCTTCCATTAGTCATGTTTTTATATTTGAAGCAAAACTATGAACGAGAGTTAGCAGTCATATTCTGGAATAGAAGTTTAGTAGGTCGATGAGACGATACATTTGGTACCAATTGCATAGACTTTTCGTGCGTAGACTAATTCAGCAGTACTACACTGACCAGCCATTGCTGAATCTCAGATTAGTATTTATTTAGCATTGGAAGTAAACAATAAGATCAGGATATCATGGCTGATATCTTAAGACATTTCTCAATTACGATAATTTATCAGAAGTACATAATCACTAAAATCATGTTATATTTACCAGGTTCAGTATATCAATATTACACCAAAGAAGATATGTCGAACGCATCATGAATCATCGGGGATCAGAAAGGAGTGATTCTGCTACAGATGAAGTGGGGGAATGTGCATTAACAGAAGAAGCTGGATATGACTTGATAAAATCATCAAAACCTCCGCGATGGTCAAATGTTAGGCCAGCAGATGAAACACCGAGTGCTGATAACTCTGGCAAGGCCACAACACCATCTAAGAACAACACGTTTTGTCGCATGGTTGGCCTAAATGAGGGCTCTGAATGAGAGCAGAACAAGCCTAGACTTAAGACCAACTCCACTTGCCCTGGAACAAAATTATTGCCTAAGTTTGGATCAACAGCCTCGAGAATATTACCTCTATTCCAGCACGAAAACACCCAATCAACTAAAATCAGATCATCACCATCTTGTCTTGGCTCTATCGGCCTCCTACCACAGGCAACTTCAAGCAGAAAAGCACCAAAGGAAAATACATCACTACTAGGTGTTGCCCTGCCAGTTCTAGTATGCTCTGGTGCAAGGTAACCAAGAGTACCAACGACACGAGTTGATTGAGGATCGGTCCCATGCCCATATAGCCTCGCGAGTCCAAAGTCTCCTAGCCTGCCATTTAGTTCACCATCCAACAAGACATTACTAGCCTTAATATCCCTATGAACCACTACATGGTCACATTCTTCATGTAGGAAAAATAGTCCTGATGCTACACCTTGAATGACTCTGAATCTTTGGTTCCAATCGAGGGTGAGTCTTGGTTGGTCGTATAAATACTTGTCTAGACTTCCATTAGACATGAATTCATAAACCAAAAGTAATTCCCCTTTTCGCCTACAATAGCCCAAAAGTGGTACTACATTCCTATGTTGTATACGGCCTATACTTACAATCTCCGAAACAAATTCCTTCATCCCTTGTCTTGATTCATGAGATATCTTCTTTACAGCTATCTCAAGTTTGGTTACAGGCATCACTCCTTTATAAACTTTACCAAATCCTCCAGCTCCCAACAGCTCCTTTTCTCTGAATCCTTTAGTAGCAGTATACAAATCTTTATAATTGAACCTTTGCGGTCTATACTCCCGTTCCCAATCTTCAAGAACTTCTTCATACTTCTTCCTTCTTACATAGTAAACCACCACTAAGGTTGCTACAACAATTGAAACCAAAGAGATCACCGGTAAACCAATCGTTACAAATCTTGATGTCCCTTTGCGCCCAACACGAGGAAGACTAGGAAGTTGAGAAAGTTCTTGAGCTTTCCCATTTGCCTTAAAGCTCCATCCCAAGATATAATGATGTGTTGGGACTGAACCTGTTGATGATGAAAAACCAACATACATAATCTGATTAAGAATCGGCGAAAGATCATATTTCAAAGCCAAAAGTGGACTAACTGGTTTTTCCATATGTAATGGAGCTACTGTCACATTGATTAGCTTAGTTCTGCCATCATAATCCACCCAAACTTGCATTGCCTTGCCACTAACTAGAATCAAGTTGTTAAACAAACCAGTATCATCAAAATAACCTGCTGTGTGATTTGCTACAGACCTCAATCCATTTATATCAATTCCAACATGATTGTCATTCATATCACCAAAATCCTCGCTATATATTGTATCAAACTCAACTCCAACAACATGGTTTGATTTATCCCCATTATTACTTGAGTTAAAAAGGCCAAGATAGTGGTTTGCCAAAGCCTTCTGAATTCCTCTCTGTGGTGCGATAACAAAAACTAGTCCATGACCATCCAATGGTGGATAATCAGACCTTATCGCGAACACAAAGGTTGTAGAGAATGAAAATGCATTACCATTAGGTGAATTCTTGAAATGAATTGGATTTGGATAGAAAGCATGGCCTTGATCTTGTGTTTTGGAATCTGTTAACAACAAAAGACCATTGGATGTAATATTAGCAATGCCATCTAAGCTAAGATCACTTGATTTGAATCCATTGTAAATGAATCCATCAACTTCACAAGAAGTTGGTGCAAAGAAGAGAGACACTAGTATGACAAAATTTAACAACATTGGTAATATTTTCTTGATTGAGAGAAAATATGCTAATTTGTTCTATTGTTGAGAGCCACAAAAATGAGAAAAATAATAAATGAAGGAAGGTATGTCCAAGTCTTCTTTAGTATCTATCTAAAAATAATACTATATGGCAAGTTTTCTAAAGTAATCCAAAAAAATTCACTTACCAAGTGGTCCCATTATTTGGACTACATGAGTGGAAAGGCCAATATTTTCTTATTGGTGGGTTCGATTTGATTTTTATATATTATCTATTATCGATTTGTAAATATGATAAGATAATAATGATTGGTGTTCGATTAATTAGTTAATCGATAATTACCAAGTTGGTTCAACATATTTGAACTATATGAGAGGAAAGGTCTATTTTCAATTAGGGTGTGGCTTATCGGTTTATTAGATTCGACTTTATATATTATCTAGGGAAAAGATTTAAATATGTCATTAAATTTTGAGAAAAAGTGTATGCATGTCATATGTTAAAAGTTTGGCTCATCTATGTCATTTTCGTTAAAGAAAAGATTTATTCATGTCATTATTTGTTAACGGGTTATAATTTTGATTTTGCAAAACCATTTTTACATGTGACCAATTATGATTCGGTCATGTCATGTCATTAATATTTTTTAAAAAGAAAAAAAACTCAAATATGTCATCGAACTTTGAGAAAAGACTCATCTATATCATTCGTTAAAAGTTTGACTCATTTATTTCGTATGAATCATAATTGGCCACATGTAAAAATGATTCTGCAACACCGAACTTATTTTCAGTTAACAAATAATGACATGAGCTTTTTCTCAAACGAAAATGACATATATGAGCCGAACTTTTAACCAATGACATTGATATGCCTTTTTTCTCAAAATTTGATGGCATATTTGAGCTTTTTCCCTATTACCTATCATCGATATATAAACATACTAATTGAATAACTAAATTCATAAGATAATTATTATTAATTTTTAGTTAATCGATAATTACCAAGATGGTTCAATATAATTGGACTACATTAGAGGAAAGGTCTATATATTCAACTAGAGACTTTTTCTTCAAATGTCATTAGTTTCAATTGTTTTAGCAAATGTAGTAAAATACATTTAATAAATTAGATATGGAGTATACAAACTAAAGATATTTCCTAATATAATAAATAATAATAAATGCATTTGAATTTCAATAAATTATAATTAATGATAGGTGTATCTGATGCCAACTACTCAATAAATATAGTACTACAAAATATTGATGACCCTCTTTGAAAGGTACTGAAAATAATAATGTCAGCAAGTGGCAAGAATTTAATTTGATTTGTGTTGGATCGAGCTGTAAACATATGAGTTCACGTTATGGGAGTATGTAGTATGAAATTTATTGAATATTTAAAATTATTTGATTGTGAATTCAATTACTTTTTATTTTATTAATAAATGCCTTTCTTACTTCAATTTGAAAAAAATTAAGAAACACAAATTTTATTTTATTTTTATTTAGGAATTTTTTTATCGTTATGTAAATGAAAATTAATGATGGGTGACTATGTGAACTTGTTCACTATAAAAAAATAAAATAGATTTTCACATTTACTTGTCATTTTTAACATATTAATGATTGTTTTTTTTCATTTTTACCCTTATCCCTACTATATTTTTTCCATAATTTATCTAAGTCAAAACAATATACCTCTTCAAAACCCTAAAAAAACTTAGGATGTGTTTAAAAAGAAAAAAATAATATATTTATTTAGAAAAAGGCATTTTTGACCCATTTAGTAACTATAGGAGCATTTATGAATCAAAGTATTGACTGCAAGAACACTTTTGAAACAAATTTTTTACGGCAAAATTATTTTTGAGCCAAATTATAAACGGAGGATATTTTTGACCTTTTTCCCTAAAAATAATATTAAATTTTGTGACAATTCATAAAAATATTATTTTAATTATAATGTTAATGAACTGGAAGAAAAAATTATTAATACCTAAGTTAAAAAATAAATTATATATAATATAAAGAGGTACTACATTAATGTGATATAACAGGAGTAAAATGGATAATGCATAAGATTAAAATGGAAAGTTTAATTATTGTTAGTTGATAGAGGAGTTTGATCACACTAAACCAATTTAACGTAGGAATCAAGGTTAAATAATTTAATAAACTGAAAATATACATTAATTTAATAATCGTATATGATTAAGTGATAAAAATATAGTATATAGTCGGCCGCAAAGGCAAATTTAATAACGAACCAAATTGCCCTAAAAAGTCTCCACGGGACATAAAGCAAATCATATTGTATGTTCTCTAAATTCCAATATTTATTTATATAAGTTCTAATTTATGTTTTAGTAAAAGTTAGTAGCTTTGATTTTTTAATTATAGCCATTGAATTAATCTTAGGTCATATCATGATTTTTAATTTGAATGTTGTTGATATTCACTACAAATTTTCGTTTGCTAGTTCATAGCTAATTTTAGTGTTTTTTTTAGTAGTGATTTGAAAATAATGATTAGGAATTAGGAGGTTATAACTTTGGTTGAATTGACATAATTCTAAAGTATGTGTGATTCCTCAAGTTTATTATTGTTATGTTGGTTGTCATGAACTCGTGATCATTCAATTAGTCTTTAATGGCTTACACTTTTTCCCTAATTTTTCTTTTATAAAAATACTTCTTTACTACCTTATAATACAATTTTTGTTTTGTTTTGTTTTGTTTTCTTGTTGCTAGGTTAAGTGAAATATAGGCCAAGTACTTCCTTTGTGTTACTTCAGTATTTCTATGTGATAGTTGATTCATGTTTTAAGGATATACCTGCTAGTTGACTCGTTTGATTGGGAGCAAGTTATCGAAAGTCAATTATCTAGGATTAGTTATCTAGAAAAATAGCACTAAAATCATGGGGTAAGTTGTCGTGCGATTTTATTTCAATCAAACTTGAGATAAACTTATACTAAAATTAATCGTGGACTAGTTATTCTTTATCCCTCGTATCAAACGAGATCTAAGAGTGTAAGATGTTCATTCACTAATAAAGCTTTAGTTTCTCTGGAAGGGCTTGTTCTATGTCTCACTAAGATGTAATCTTTTGACAGTTTTTTTTACCTGGATACCGCGGTTCTTTTAACAATTTCAACGAAATCTTTCAATTTCTTATTTTATAATGTTCAATTCTATGTATTCCTCTGTCTGTAGAGTACACTGAATGTACAGAAATTCCATATCCTCCTATCTAGGGTCATGTGTTCGGTAAGCTGAAGATGTGTCCATGTTCTATCTAAATCACGTCTCCCCAATACTTATTCGGCCTACCTCTACCTCTCGTTAAACTCACCATATCAAATTATTTGCAAGAGTCATGAAACTTAGTTTTCTGATCCCTTGTTTCTAACTTTTTAAAGTTTGATTTCCTTCAGAAACCTATATAGAGATCACTCTTTTTCTGGTGTACGTACGCGTGCTGCAAGTATGGGGGATATTGAAATTGATGACATTGAATTTGCTCGACAGATGTTGAGCTTAAAAGAAAACAAGTATGAAGAAAATAAAAGCCGAGGAATGAAACAAGTAGTTAACAAGAGTCATAAGATTAGTACTCTTTCTAATCTTCCAGATGGTATCTTATTTAACATCCTAGTGAAGATTCCGCCAAAAGATATTCATAAGTATGTCATGCGCGTCTGCAAATCATGGAAAGAAATTGTCTCGGAGAGTTTCTTCATTGAGCAAAATTTCATGGAATCGAAAACAGAATTAGTGATACAGTCAGGATTAGGATGGCGTATGAAGACAAAGTTGATAGAGATAAGAAAAGAATTTGAATGTGAATCGCGTGAAGTTGGACTAAGTAAATTACGCAAGATTCATTCTAGCTATGATGGATTTCTATTGATGAGTGAACCAGGGAACAATGGGATGCTACAAATCATAAATCCAGCAACAAAGTTCTGCCTCACTATCCCGCGATGCCCTTCACATTGTAAACATAAAGCTTGTAGTGCAGCACTTGCCTTTGACTCTTCGACAAAACAGTATAAAGTAGTGCATGTTGTTACAGATTCTTATGGTTTTGAAATATTTAATGTGAGCAGTGCTGATGATGAACTACACTGGGAACGAGTTTCTAGTCCGTGGGAAGATCTAAATGATCGACCATTTAATCCAGTTAAGTTTCACTGGAAGAATCCAGTGTCGATAAATGGAAGGATTCTGCATTGGTATGTTGATTCAGCTGAATATTTCATTACAATGCAAGTAAAAGAGGAAAAATTCAGTCGAACTTATCTTCCAGAACGTGTTAAAGAGATTAATAAAACGAACAATTATGCATTGGTGGAGTTGGATGAATTTCTTTCTTTTATCAACTGTGATTCAGAGAAAACAATGAATGTTTGGATTTTGGAAGATTTTCGAAGGAAAGTTTGGTCCAAGAAACATACGATCGTGGCAGAGTTGACAAATTATATCTGTCCATACAAATCATCAAGACAGGATGAGCGAAGAATGCCAAGATTTTGGAACCTTGTTGCTGTTGCTGGTGCGAGGAATGGTGAAGTATTGATTCTAGAGCATAAGAAGAACTCTAGTGTATTTATATATGACACGAAGAGTAAGGTAATGAAGCCTTTTAGCAGTAACATGAGAAAATTAGAATCTTTTGTACCGCACAAAGATGGCCTCTTTCGTATCATGAAGAGGATCGCGTAGCTAGTGTCATGATTTAATATGGAGATATGGTTAAAAGGAGTGATTCTGTCTTGCTTGGGATTAAGGCGTAGTTGTTAATATTTTTTTTTATGTTAGTAGTTGGTACCTTGTCTAGAGTAAATAGTGAGTTTTTTTTTTGTGTCTACGTTTATGCATATATTCCATTTGAGTTGCTTCCTTCACTACTAAAAAAACATGGAAAACCGACCTCAAAATACCGACTTAATTCCTGAGGTCTGTATTCCCTAAAATACCGACCAAATACCGACTTTCCAGCTGGGGTTTTCTCTTACCACAGTTGCTGTTGAATCTTCTCTTACCACAGTTGAGCATGTTTCATGTGCCATTGAGGATTGTTGAGAAGTTCTCTCTTGCATTTGCTTTTAAAAGGAGTAGTTCAACTCTTTTTTTCAAGTCAACCTTAAAAGGGCATTTTTCGCCTTGTTTGTTTGCACTTAATTAGGGGCGTTTGATCATGTTTCACTATTAAATTTTTCAAAAGTAGATTCTTATTTTCAAAGTGAAATAATATTTAAAAATTAGAAGCTCAAAGGCATTAAAAGTTTTGTGGAATAACACGGATTAGTTTGATGTGCATGAATGATGTTAAGATCCTGTTACAGATGTGATTAATACTTAATAGGTTGAATCTAAATAACAAGGAAAAGGGAAAATTATATTATTAAACATATATCACTACCATATATACTAATCCTAGCTACTTATATTTTCAAACGATTACAAATATTACCACTAATTAAGAGTTTTATATCATATATTGAGAAAGATACATTCAAATACACATATCCCTATGTATCTTTACTTTTCAAGAAAAAATATTGAATTCTATGGGTGTTCGATTAAGTTCTATTTATAGGTGAAGAAATCTTTATTTTTCAAGAAAAGAAATACTGAGCCATTTGGCCCCAAGAATACTTAGGAAAAATTTGGAAAGTGGTGTTTGGTCATATAACTTGGCAAATATATTTGCCAAGTATTCCAAGTTTCCAAATACTAGAAAAAACTAGTATTTGAGCCATGTTCTAATACTTGGAAGTTTTAAAAAATTCAAAAATTACTCCAAACTTTTATATTTTATAAAAAATACCCATTATTTATTAAGTCTTACTAATATTTTTTACTACCTCCTCCGGAAAAGTTTGAGTTCTAATTTGAGTGATAAAATTGAGAAAAAAGAATAATTTATTTTAATGGGTTATAATTATAACCGAATCAATAACAAATTTGAATATGCGATTAATGTATCGCTCTTGCATGTATTGTTATTTTGTGGTTGTTGATTGTTACCAATTACTATTATAAGGTTATTTTTTTACTGAACATGTTCATTATAAATAGATAATACAAAATTTATGAATATTTTTAATAGTTTTAGAACTTATGAGTATAAATCTTTTTTTTTTAAAATTGTCAAATATTTTTGGAAAAACTTGGACTCAAACACATGATGTAATTTCACCAAAAACTTGGAAGGCCCAAATATTATTTGCCAAAAATATTTGAAAAATTGGGGCCAAACGCCTTGGAAATTAGGTTTAGGGCTAGAAAAAAAATATTATAAATAGACTCATAAAATCTCCATTCTTCATCACAACTCTTTTCTCGACGGAATCAAATTGCTCTCAAGTCTCCCACAGGCCAAAAAGCAAATAAAAAATTTGTATGTTCTCTATTCCAATATTTATTAATATGTTTAATGTTTTAGTTAGAGTTAGTAGTTTTGATTTTTTTAATTACAGCCATTATCTCTAGGTCATACAATTTGACTTTCTTGATGATGGTGTGTATATACCGTAGTACTATTTAATATTTAGTTAGGTCATATTTTTAGTTATATAATGTTGACTATCCCTATTCTCTACGTGTGTCTACTTGTTTCATATTTTTCTTTGACAAGGACTTTGTGAAATTGTTGGCTCCATCACTGGAGTTATACAATACTTTCAGTTTCATTGAGATTTTTCATTAGAGATGCTTCATATCGCATAAAGCGAACTAAACTTCTCTATCGAATTACATTTTTAAAATTATATCTTTTTCGCAAGTTTCATATCTCAACTAGCACTCTCTTCGTGTTAAAGAACACACTGATGCGCAAGTTTCATAAAAATATTTGGCCAACTGAGCATTGAGGTCTCTTTTAATACAAAGAGAGTTCAGACGTATTTTTGACCATTAACTGTTACATTCAGTCTCGCGAGTTGCTATAGCAGTTTTCTAATCCCTTGTTTATCTTACTTTTTAGCAGTAACTGCATTTGTGTACGCGCGCTACAAGAATGGGGAATGAAATTGATGACATTGAATTCGCACGACAAATGCTGAGCTTACAAGTAAACAAATATGAAGAAAACAAAAACAGAGGAATGAAGCAAAAACAAGTAGTTGAGAAGAGTCATAACATTATTCCTCTTTCTGATTTTGAAGAAAAGATCATATTTAACATCCTAGTGAAGATCCCGCCACGATACATTCATAAGAATGTTATGCCCGTTTGCAAAACATGGAAAGAAATTTTCTCCAGAACTTCTTTCATTGAGCAAAATTTCAACGAATCGAAATCAGAGTTACTGATACAGTCAGGATATATAAGGCATATGAAAACGAAATTGATTGAGATTGGAAAAGATCTTGAATGTGAATCGCGTGATCTTGGACTAAATAAAACACGCAAGATTCATTCTAGTTGTGATGGATTTATATTGATGAGTGAGCCAGATGAATTCTACTTTGGGAAGTTACGAGTCATAAATCCCGCGACAAAGTTCTGCATCACTATCCCTGGATGCCCTTCGCGTTGTCAACATGGAACTTGTAGTGCAGCACTTGTATTTGACTCTTCGACAGAGCAGTATAAAGTAGTGCACATTGTTAACTACTGTTTTGGTTTCGAAATATTCAATCTTAGCAATGGTGAAGAAAATTGGAAATGGGAACGAGTTGATTCTGATCTGTGGGAAGGTGTAAATAATCAGCCATTCGATGTTAATTTTTGCTGGAAGAATCTAGTATCGATAAACGGAAGGATTCTGCATTGGTATGTTAATTCAAGTGAGTATTTAGTTTCGATGGATGTAGAAGAGGGGAAATGCAGTAGAACCTATCTTCCAGAACGCGATGAAGTGGTTAATAAAACTAACAATTACGCGTTGATCCAATTGGATGGATTTCTTTCTTATATCACTTGTGATTCCGAAACAACAATGGATGTTTGGATTTTGGAAGATTTTCACGGACAAGTTTGGTCCAAGAAACATACGATCGTGGCAGAATTGACACATTATGTATGTCCATCTAAATCAACGCGACCAAATGAGAGATCAATGCCAGAAATTGGGAAACTTGTTGCTGTTGGTGGCGCGAGGAACGGTGAAGTGTTGATTCTTAAACATCAGAAGAACTCAAAGCAATACTTATATGACACAAAGAGTAGGGTGATGAAGATGTTCAACATTTATAACATGAGGAACTCAGAATTTTTTGTAACGCACAAGGAAAGCCTCTTTTCGATGAAGAGGATCTCATAGTATTTGGAGATCGATGAGCTTAAAAGGAACGACATGGATAGTCGATTCTAGTTTGCTTTGGATTAAGGTGTAGTTGTTATTTTTATCTTTATATTTTTAGTGTTTGTAGTTGGTACCTTGTTTACACTTATGCATATTACATTTGAATAACTTTGATTTGCTGTTTTAGTTTCTCCTTTACACCTTGTTTGGATGGTTGTTGAATGCTTGTTTTTATCGTTATTTAAATGTTAAATGTTATCGACCGATTTGGTGTAATCGTGTCATTACTTTAATATTTTCTTCTCTTTGATCCTACTTTCTGATATTATCTTACTTGTACCCTATTTTTATTGTTGATTTATCATTCAAATTGTTTTATCTCATCTAAATATTATATTCATTAAAATAATATATTATGGTACATACAATATAATATGATTCGATATATTATGAAACAATACCTAATAACCATCTAAACAAAAGTGGGAGCAAAGACAAAAAAAAAAGATTAGATAATTTCTTTCTATCTATCCTAATTTTGGTGAACAGAGAATATTTGATACCTATTATTCTTATTCTTGATGAAAAGTAACACAGTATCAAATGCGACAAAGTTATCTAGTACTTATCATTCCTAAAAATAATAAAATCTCGTAAGATTAATCAAGTGTGCATAACACAAACACCATAATTATAAAAAAAATTATACTAATTCTATAAATAATGATTTTAAAGAAGGATTGGTATTGTCTTGTCTAGACTAATTATATATAATTTAAATTAAAACAAGGTGGAAAAGTTATCGCCGGCACCATCAAGTTATCATTAAAATATGTGAAATACTTCCTGTCGCTTTCTTTATGCCATAGAATAACTATTTTCTTCGTTCACTTCTATCGGTCACATTTTATTATTAAATTATATAAATTTTAATAATGAGAATCTTTTACCTAAATTAAATAACAAAATTTAAATAAAATATCCATATTTTGTTTACATAATTAGTAACTACACTCTATGATGTTCTTCACTTCTCTCTTTCCCCAATTCCTCTTTTATCTCTCTCCTAAAGAGTTCAAAAATTGGCACAACATACTTGGTAAACTTCAAAACTACGTCTCTCATTTTAATTTAATGTTCAAAGTATGGTGAAAAAGCTTCTTAAGCTTATTTTTATGAGTTAAAATTACAGAATTCATTGGAAAATATGTAAATGCATTTTTACTTGTTTTTTAGGGGTGCTTTTAGTGAGACATGAAAATTTTTAATTTTTTTTCGGAGTTGAACTTTGGAAAACACTGTGTCGTAAAATGCTAGAGTAAGTTGAATTTTTGAAATTTGAAAAATTATCAAAAATTATTTTCACTTGTTCATTTTAAATTACTCAAAAAAATTTAAAACAACTCCAATTTGTAAGCATCATCAAATACAATTTTAATTTTAAAATATCAATTTTTCCCTTTGATAAATATAATATTTCTTTTAAATATTCACAATTTTCATGGCCCAACCCTTTAAAAAGTTTGAAGAGTCTGTGAGACAATCATTAGATCATGAACACCATGATCGAAATTGAGAACGATCCTCTATAGCACCATGATCCGAAGGTCATAAGTATTATGTTTTACTTATTTTCTAGTTTTTGATAAGTAAACAACATAAATGATACGTAGAGCATTATATGGGTGGCATGGAGTAGAGAATACGGGTTTGGGGTGTAGGGCTTAGAAGAATTTAAAGGTGTAGCAGAAATAATGAGCTTGAAATGCTACTTATGAAACTTGTTTTCCTGAAGCCTGTCAGAAAGATTATTTCATTATTTTAAACGAACTTGTTTTCAAAAGAAAATATTTTGATCAACCAAACACACTCAATTTGTACGATTTCTGATTTTTATTGAGACTATAAGAATGCAAGTAATGAATATTATAGAGAAAATTTGATCAAGTATGTGTTTTTTCTTCTTCTAATATTTGGTTTATTTTGAAGAATCTGCACGAAATACCCAAACTGTTGTCTAGATAGTTTTCTTATGTTGATCTGACCATGTCAATAGCTGCTTTGTCCAAATAATTTTGTGATTTCTTATATACTTACGACTAACGATTTCTATTTAAGATGATTCGTCAGGTTGTCTATAGTACTTTTTTTATATTTTCATTATTTCTTTCTCTATACTGCTTTGGACTAATTTTTTTCTTTTTGAGCTGAGGGTTTATCAAAAATAATTTCTTTATCTCCAAGGTAGAGATAAGATCTCTGCAGACTGCATACATCTCCTCAAACCCCACGTTGTCGAATTATACTAAATATGTTGTTATTGTATATTAATATTATTTATTTTTACTATAGGTTCTTGGTAATTATGATTGTATATGACAATTTGGTTATTTGGAGATTGTTTACATCGTATTATTGTTTATTTCTACAGGCTCTTGGTGATTATTAGTATATGATGTCTCCTAATGAAAGAAAGTGTTGTCGAAGTTTACTCCCAGACTTCCTTAGTAACCTCCCGAATAATGTAATTGATGTCATTCTGATGTGTTTGCCTTGTAAAGATGTTGTTAGGACAAGCATCTTATCGAAGAAATGAAGGTATACATGGTGTAGACGTACAAAGTTGACGCTTGATAAATCTCATTGGATAACAAAGAATGATTTACTATACCCTACCGTTAAATTTAAAAAGATTATTTGCCAATTTTTGACTCTTCATGAAGGACCCATTTATTGGAACATCACGAGTCAGTTTAGTTATTTGGTTGTATTAAGTTTGAGCAGTCCCTATCCCTGTTTATTTAGGATTAAGTTTCAGCAGTTATTGTCTAGTTAGGCTTTATTACTTCAGTTCGTTTAGGAGTCTTTCCGCTGTAATTCTATTTAAGCAACTTTCTGTCTTCATTAATAAATTATCGTCTTTCAACTTATACCTAGTCTTTATATGGTATCAGGGCTCTTCACGCTCTAACGAGAACGATCCAAATTTTTTTTCCTTCCTTCCTTCTCCTTACACAGATCAGCAACAATGACCAATCCCAATGGGAACAACAATGGCAATAATCCAACTGTTGTCAATGCTGATAACACAATAGGTAGTAACATAATCATTCAGTTCAATCCTACTTCCCAACTACCCATTAAACTAAGTGGTGGTCACAACTTCGCCACCTGGAAAGCCCAATTCTCCATGCTTATGTATGGCTACAACCTCTTTGGCCATCTCGATGGGACCACTCCGGCCCCCAATCGCACGATTGCCCTTGGTGCGAACATATCTCCTAATCCTGCCTTCTTACCTTGGTTCCGCCAAGACAAACTCATCCAGAATGCCCTTATGGCTTCTGTCGAACCCACCATTGCTTCTACTGTTGCTACCGCTGACTTAGCTAAATCAGCTTGGGATGCTTTGCATACCACTTACGCGAACAAGTCTCAAACTCGGGTCTTCAGTTTGCGTGATCAGCTTTCTCGTGTCACTAAGGACTCTCGTTCCATCACTGAATATCTTCACAATATTCGGTCCCTTTCGGATGAGTTAGCCACTGCTGGTGCTCCTGTGTCCAATCCTGAACTCATAGTCAAAATACTAAGTGGTCTGGGGCCTGAGTTTCGAGAGATATCTGCTGCCATTCGTGCACGTGATACGACTATCTTCTCTGAGGAATTGTTTGAAAAACTACTAGACTATGAACTCTTCCTTCGCCACGAGGATGCTAAGAAGCTGTCTAGTCCTATCACTGCTGCAGTCGCCACTCCCACCAGAAACAACACCAATAATCGCAATAATCGCAGGCAGACAACCAATTCTCAACAATGGCGTCAGAACTCGCGGCCAAATACTCCACCACAATGGCAGTCTAACTCAAATCCAAATGGCGTTACTCATTGTCAGTTATGTAACAGGATAGGCCACACCGCCAATGTTTGCCGCTCGAAGTCTCACAATCACTTTGAATACAAAGCCAACTATGCAGCTGGGTTTACTGCTGCCACCAACCCTTGGATAGTTGACTCGGGAGCCACACATCACATCACCACAAAGCCACACAACCTACAACCGTACCATGGTAACGAGGATGTCTCCATGGGTGATGGTAATAAAATTCCTATTTCTCACACTAGTTCTACTCAATTAAATGCATCAAATAATATTTTTAAACTAACCCACACTCTTTGTGCTCCTTCCATTAAACGTAAGCTTCTCTCTGTTTCTAAATTTTGTTAAGACAATCTAAAGTCGATTGAATTCTTTCCTTTTGACTTTGTTGTGAAGGATTTGAAAACGCGGAAACCGCTGGTGTACGGCCGGACCAAAAATGGACTGTATGAGTGGCCTGTCCCACCTCCCCAAGCTCACATGACCACTACATTCATTCCTCTCATTACTTGGCATCAACGTCTTGGTCATCCTCACTCTAGAGTTCTTAGGTTTATTTTAAATAAGTTCTTGTTACCGTTTCATGAGCGAGACAAGCCTTTTCATTGTAATTCTTGTTTATCTAACAAAGCCCATCGGCATCCTTTTTCCCAACTATCATTGCGTAGCTCTAAACCTCTTCAAATTATTTTTAGTGATTTATGGGGGCCATCACCGATTTTATATGTTGATAAGAAGCTATATTATTGTATTTTTGTTGACCAATATACTAAATATACTTGGCTCTATACATTAACAAAAAAAAGTGAAGTTAAAGAGATTTTTCAAAAATTTCATTCTCTGATGGAAAAACATTTTGACACCAAAATTTTATCACTTTACACTGATGGCGGTGGAGAGTATAAAAGTCTTGACTCCTATCTTTCACTTCACGGCATTGAACACCTTTCCACCCCACCTTATACGCCTCAACGAGTTGCACTTGCAGAACGACGACATCGTCATATCATTGAAACTGCAAGAACACTCTTACATGAGGCGTCCCTTCCAACCCAATTTTGGTCCTTCGCATGTCACCACACTGTCTACCTCATTAACCGTCTGCCCACCTCCCACCTAGATAACAAATCCCCATTCCAAAAATTACTTGGAAAATCACCTGATTATAGTTCTCTACGTACTTTTGGTTGTTTATGTTATCCATGGCTTAAACCATACTCCAAAAATAAACTTGAACCAAAATCTACCCCGTGTGTCTATCTCGGATTCTCCTTGTCTCATCACTGTCATCAATATTTTGACCCAATCTCTGCAAAGGTGTATTTATCTCGAGACGTGCAATTTGTTAAGAATAATTTTCCATTTAAAACTCTGTTCTCCAATCTTGCCAGTACATCGACTCCCCTACAATAGGAAACAACTACAATTTCCAATTCTTCCGACCCCACATCTAAACTTCCTTTAAGTACAGATCTGCCCCCTCCATTAGAAATAGAAGTATGCAAAACAGATTCCCCATCAACGACTGCTTCTTCTCCAGCCAAGTCCCAAGACAACTCAAACTCACAATCCTCCTCCGACAATGCACCAGTGGCAGAAGCAGCTTCACCTCTCGCAACTTCTCCTTCTCCAAGTAAGTCTTTAACTCCCCCACCTTCTATAATTCCCACTTCCCAGAACCCCCCGTCTCAACTTACTATCTCTACGAACACGCACACCAGTTTGCCTCCTTTACATGTCTATCAACGCAGAAATACCAAACCATCAACACCCTTGGCTCCTCAACCATCCTATCATATCCCCGAGTTGGAGCTCGCTCCTTCACCGCCTCACTGTCCATCTCCTTCTACCCGTGCTATCACTCGATCCCAAAACAACATCACCAAACCCAAAAGAATTTTTGATTACCTAGCCAACTTGAACCCCACCATCACACCCACAACTTTCAAACAAGCACAAAAATATCCCGAGTGGCGTAACTCCATGAAACAGGAGCTTGATGCTTTAATAAAGAACCAGACTTGGGAACTTGTTCCTCCTGACCCAAAAAAAAATATTGTATCTTGCAAATGGCTTTTCAGGATCAAAAGGAATGCAGATGGGACCATCGACAGATACAAAGCGCGTTTGGTTGCAAAAGGCTTCACCCAAAGGCCGGGCATTGATTTTCATGTCACATTCAGCCCAGTCGTCAAGCCAACCACAGTTCGCATCGTCCTTTCTGTTGCACTTCGTCATAATTGGTACCTACGTCAACTTGATGTCAATAATGCTTTCCTCCAAGGCAACCTAGATGAGGAAGTGTACATGGCACAACCTCATGGGTTAACCAGTGATGACAAGCCAACATATATATGTCGTCTGCGCAAGGCGATCTATGGCTTGAAACAGGCTCCTCGGGCGTGGTACAATGCCCTCACAGGTTATCTCTCATCCCTAGGATTTGTTAAGACAAAGTCAGATGCCTCGCTTCTTGTCAGACATGGTCCAGGTGACACGTTATTTGTCCTTGTCTATGTTGACGATATTATTGTCACCGGGAACAACACCTTCAGTGTCAATCAGGTTATCACCTCCCTTGCTTCTCAGTTCTCTATTAAAGATTTAGGTAATCTTCATTACTTTCTTGGTGTTGAAGTGCTACGTAGCTTTGGTGGTTTCATTCTCACCCAAGCAAACTATGTGAACGAGATATTAAATGATGAACTAATGAATGACTGCAAGAGTATCAACACGCCAATGAGTGCCTCTGAGTTACTCGTCTTATCTGATGGTACTCACTTGGCTGATGCCACACGTTATCGTCGAGTCTTGGGAAGACTTCAATACCTATCTTTCACCAGACCGGACATAGCCTATGCAGTCAACAAGCTGTCTCAATTCATGCAAGCACCATCAGACCTTCATTGGAAAGCTGTGAAGCGCATCCTTCGATACCTGCGTAGTACCATTCATCTCGGCCTACGGGTTACTCCCATTGATGAATTCAATCTACATGTGTACTCTGATGCAAATTGGGGTGGAGACATCACTGACAGAGTTTCTACATCTGGTTATATTTTGTTCCTTGGTCACAATCCGATTAACTGGTCTTCAAAGAAGAAAAATACTGTCTCACGCTCTTCCACCGAGTCTGAGTATAGGGCAGTAGCTAATGCTCTTTCTGAAACCTTGTGGGTCACCAACCTTCTAAATGAGTTGCGATTCCCAGTCCATCAGTTGCCCACAATATATTGTGACAATCTTGGAGCCACATTCCTAAGCAAGAATCCTGTCCTCCATAGTTGTGTGAAGCATGCTGCCGTGGACTTTCACTTTGTTCGCCATCATGTCGACACCAAACAGGTTCGTGTTGTTCAAGTTCATGGTGCCGATCAAATAGCCGACACTCTCACCAAGGCACTGCCTAAACCTGCTTTTGAGAATAATCTTTTCAAGTTAGGCTTAGTGACCCATCGCCTAACTTGAGGGGGCATATTGGAACATCACGAGTCAGTTTAGTTATTTAGTTGTATTAAGTTTGAGCAGTCCCTATCCCTGTTTATTTAGGATTAAGTTTCAGCAGTTATTGTTTAGTTAGGCTTTATTACTTCAGTTCGTTTAGGAATCTTTCCGCTGTAATTCTATTTAAGCAACTTTCTGTTTTCATTAATAAATTATCGTCTTTCAACTTATACCTAGTCTTTATACTTGGTAAGTTCTCTAACACGTGCCAAGAGACCAAACAATTTGTCATGACGAATAACGTCATTTGGCATATCAGTAAGAATAATCAATAGGAACTCTATCATGACATGAATGTTACACGTAGAAGAGCTAGGAGTAACAGCATTAACCATGTGCTCTTGTAGATGAATCAGAGATTCTCTAAGAATGTCCGGAGAAACTTCTACGAGCTGCTTGATGAAACGTTCAACTTCTTCCGACTTTGAACCTTTCAAATTGGTACAACATATGTGCATAACCTCCAGTTCAACAGGAATAACATCCACAAGTAGATTAGTTAGCTTGGATTTAACTCGAGAGACAACTGATTCATTGAATTTTTCAAGTAGACAATCCAAAAGAGTAAAACAGAAGTTTACTATTCTCAGAGCCATAAGTTGAAGATGAGGTAAGACATATTTGATTGTCTCATACTCAACGCAACCGTTTACTGTCAACCTATGGAAATCTCTTAAATTGTCAAATACATTCTGAAGAAGCTCATATTGAGTCATTGATGGGAAAATAAATTCAGAACAACACTTGAGTAGACATTGGAGATACATGAAGATGGCATCTAAAAGTTCAACCAAACGATCCTCGGTCATGGTTACACGACTTGGTTCAGCATAGCTATGTGAGCTAATATAACTTTTGTTATTATACAAGAGGTCATGATACTTAATATTAGCCAACACGTCTTCTCAACTTGGATGAAACAGTGACTGAACCAAATCATGAATCTCATTTGATATGGAAGACATTTCGTCATTACAACTTTCCAAAAAGAAAGAGTAATAAAGATGACAAAATGCGGACACAAACATCAGCTCCAATGTCAACTTTTCAATTTGATCCATGTCAAGAGAAGTTCGAGCACGCCCATTTTTTAACCTCTCTATGAAATCTAGAAGATTGACAATGTCCTCGCAAAGTACAACGGATGACACCTGCCAAAAGACCAAATGTTGTTTCAAATTATGTTAATACGTAGATGGTGATAGTTTAGATAGAAAAAGGGAACGACTGATATAATTGAGGCGTGAAACTCGCCAAAACGTGATAGCTCAGGCATGTTTTGATTATTGACTCTAAATTTTACACTTACATTACAACAAGCAACTGTTACAAGTGCAGAGGACTTTCTCCAGAATAGCCTAATAGAGAAGCCAAATGTTTGTCCTGTTACACCACAAATCTTAAAACAAAAAATGACAGCCCGGTGCACTAAGCTCTTTCTTTGTTTACGCGCTATCTCTCTAAACAAAAGCTCTTACTTTCCTAGTTCTTAAGCCATTCGAACCTGTTGTACTTAGGCCACCAAGGCACGATTCTCAGGATCTAATACAAGGTTTGATTATATTCATCTTTTTTTATGACCGTGGTGTCTAGACCAATCTTCACGCACCTCGACTAATTCCACGGGATACCTGCCATCTCCCACCAGCAACAGGTACCAGACAACTCTAGCCACCAAGGCTAGGACAGATTGGAAGAATCACCTAATGTTTTTTGTCTCGTTGAGTTTTTAACCTAACACCTCAGATTCTCAACCACCATTATATTCATTTTACCTTACTATTTTTGTGATTTATTTCAGTTACAAGATCAATCTAACTCGTGTGTCCTTAAATCAATTTGATAAAATTAAACTATAGCAGATGATTTAGTGTATATAGAGTTTAGCTTATACAAACAAAGATTAAATCATCGATTCTTATAAGTTATAAAGATTATATTCACAATCTAAGCAACAAACATACTTACAAGAATAAATTAATTATGTGAATGAAAAAATAATAAAATATTATAATCAACATACTTATGATTTGTTATCTTCATTTTCTTTTCCTCTTTCCATTCTCACTAATCAGTAGAAACAATTTACATCAAACTACGAATGAAGGAAAATTGAAGATAAGCCTACTGATAATGTCTCACTATGTGTGGTTCCTATTTGGTCCTTTTGCACTTTTAGAATATATCTTATTAGGTATAAATTTGATTGTTAAAAGACAAAAGTTAAAAGTCAAAACATGCAATTTTATAATTCCTATTTGGTTTGAGCAATGACGTGTTATTTCCTCCGTTTCAAAATAAGTGATATTTTAAAATGTCACTTGTGAAACTTGTTTCTCCTGCTTTCATTAGAAAAGTCATTTTCCTTATTTTTATAAATCAAAAAACTCATTTTTCTAAAGAAAAAAAATTGACCAATAAAATATTTTAATATATTAAAAAAATTGTGTATGAGAAGTGCTTAAAGGAATTGAGAATTGGAGTATTATTGGTATTAGAAAGAGGAAATAATTAGATATTGAGAATTGGACAATATAAAAAGACAATTCACAAGACTACTTTAGACTAAAGTCATTTTTTTATATTTTCTTTTTTGTCTGATGGTCAAAAGTTACACATTATTATCTATATTGTTTAATAAAGGGAAAAAGATATAAAATACCCCCTCTAATTGCATGAAAAGTCATTTACACACTAATACTTTATTAAGTTAATTAAGTGTTTAATATAGTCTTTTAACAGGGCATTAACTTACAAAATGATCATCTAAACACCTTCCAAAATTTATGTGTCATGCAATAAGCATAGAATGTCTGCTATACATAAGGAGGATGAGTTGAGACAGCTTAACGACTTCTTCTTTTTTTATAAAAAAAATGTATATAAGTGACACTCTCATTAAATGTGTTCTTTCCACCCACCACTCAACTCTCACGTCTCATACACAAATATTTTTAGAATAATATTTTCTTTTCCTACCGGACACCCCCTAAAAGAACATCCAATTGGAATCAGATAGGGAAGTTTACCAACCAAAAAAAAGAGATTTTTTTTATAGATAATCTCAAAACAAGTGGAGTGTAAAATATTATATTTTTCACAATTGATTACAAAGACTGGAAGATGACAATTAATTTCCAAAGACTAAGATGATAATGTGTACTACTGCCTCCATTCTGTGATAGTATTCGGATTTCGAAAGTTAAATGAGTTAAAAAAAATTAACGTAATTTTTCCATAAATTTTTTAAATTATTAATTTGTTATAATTTATAATACTTTTCACGTAATTATAAATTAAAAGATCAAATATTTGAAAATAAAAAATGTGCTATGTGATATCATGGTTTCCTTTTTTTAAAGTCAAACAACCTTGACTAACATTTTATGATGTATTTTTTCATCATATTGATATGTAAAAAATTGCAATTTATAGTACTTTTCGTATAATTTTTGAATATCTTATTTTTTTGTTTAAAATATCGAATTAATGTAATCTAATTTAACTTTGAAAATTAGTCAAATTGACTTTCGAAAAACGCAACATGACAATTAAAAGTGGACGAAGGGAGTACTGGAGTAATATTTTAAATCTTCTTTGGCATTTCAAGTTTGTCTTCGGCCAAGTAATTATTTCAACTGCTTTTGTCCCATTTTGTCAACTTCAAGGTATGATTATTGAAGAATATTTGGGTGTTAATACTTTCTTCTTTACATATTAATATTTTCTAGACATTTTTGGTGTTAATCAGAGACTAATAGTAGAGTAATTGTTCAGATTTTGAGAATTGCATACATGGAAATAGGAAAAGAAAATGAAGGAGAAATGGAGAAATTAGCAAGCAACTCATTGGTATGTTCTTGTACCTCGATTAGTATATTGTTTTGTTGTAGATTTTGTTTTGTTACTATCTGCTATTTTTGTTATTTTCTGTTGTTTCTTGTATCTTCGTTACTTCCTTTTTGGGATTGCATGCTTAAGATTATTTTTCTTGGAAACAGTTTATGTACTTTTGAGGTAGGGTAAGGTTTGCACACGCTCTATCCTCTCTCCAGATCCTACTTCGTGGGACTATACTGAATATGTTGTTGACTTGTTGTTGTTGTTGGATGATTGTTTGTTTTGTTTATCTTGCTTTGATTACATCTAGAGTAACATGATATTTTATTAAAGAACTGCTCTTTGAGTTCTCATAGCAGTACTTTTATCTGTTTCATTTGTTGTTGTTGTTGATAAAGTTAGAGGAGAATTGCCGAGTATGCGGCTGTTGCTTACTAGTATGTTTTATTTGAAACAAAAGTAGGGGTAAGGTCTGCGTACACACCACCTCCCTAGACCCCATTTGTGGGATTACACTAGGTATGTTGTTGTCCTTATGTTTAAGTCAAGTACAGGACAAACATTTAGCTTATGCAGTAGGCTATTTTAAAGAAGTCCCTTTACGTTTATGTTTACGTTATCATGGCGAATTTGTGGCACTGAAGATTTTGATACACATTTGGTCTATTAGCAGGTATCATCTGTGGACATTCTTAGAGAATCTCTGATTCATCTACAAGAGCACATGGTTATTAATGCTGTTACTCCTAGCGCTTCAACGTGTAACATTCATGTCATGATAGAGTTCCTATTGATTATTCTTACTGATGTGCCCAAGGACATTATTTGTCATGGAAAATTGTTTGTTCTCTTGGCACGTGTTAGAGAACTTACCGAGGAGGTATTCGTTCTTTTTCGTAACTTAGAAGAGAATATGAATGAAGCAAGTGCTGCAAATCTAAACTTGCTGGAAAGTATTGAACTTCTCAAGGAAGATCTCAAGAATGATTTCTTAAAAGCCCGTGCAGACTTGTCTCAGCTTCGCTTCCCCATGAGTGATGGACCGCTCTTCATGACTCTTCTACTCACAAACTTAAAAGACTTGGTCAATTCCAATGCTTCTTCAGTTGCTTTGATAAAAAAAGAAATTAAGCAGGTGAAAGAAGACTTGGAAATCATAAGATCGTTCTTCGGGTATGTTGAGCAAGAGTTGCATAGAGATCTTTGGACTCGTGTTCTAGATGTGGCATATGAGGCTGAACATGCCATTCATTCAATACTTGCCCAAGATCATGGTCTATTACAGCTCATCTTCATACTTCCTGATACGGTAGAAAAGATCAAGCTTGTCAAAAAAGAGGTACAAGAGAAGATCCCCAAGAGCAGCGGTATTATTGTTGCAAACGCTCCCAACAAGCTGGTTGAAAG
>JAJOOO010006904.1:0-55843 GCA_029582685.1 Solanum piurae | reverse complement strand
AGCCGGACCAAGGTGCGGGGTGAAATTCTCTAGATGCCGGACCAAGGATTTAGAGATACCTAACTTATCACTTTGCATGTAGTACACTAGGAAATGATAACAACTAAAATTGACTTTTGTTTGCTGATTACTTACAAAATTCTTACAATCTGTTTCACAAACCCCCCCCCCCCTTAATTACTTGTTTCTAGGAGTAATTTGACTAAACGAATATAATTGTTGGTTAAAGTTAAGTCTAAACCATTTTCCTCGTGGGATCGACCCCAACCTACAAGTTGGGTTCTTTACTTGATAACGATCGCTTATGCTATTTTAGGGAGGTGTAATTTAAGCGTATCAACAGATAACCTTCAATCCTAACACAATTAGCTTCTAAACTTGATCCTCATCCATTCATTTAGATCACACATGCATCATCTCACAATTATACATTAACCTCCACATGTAGGGTACAAGGAATATATCTATCAATTCAATACCACAATATACGTAGGAAATAAACACCCCCACCTTTCAAGTGGATCAATATCTAATTCACAATTCTAATTCAACAAGCAATTGATCATCACTTACCCTTTCAAGACCATGAATTCACTTTCACCAAAAAACCTTTCATTAATACAGTTACACATGAATAGTGATACAATTCAACAATCTAAATCAATTTAGGCATAATTCATCAACATTCATTCATGATCAACAAACCCACTTCATAAGGCACAATTTAGGAATTGAGAGAAATCATGGGTTCATAGAGTATTTTCATAATAAATCATTAATTAAACACCAATACAATCATAATTTGTCATTAGAAACTATTTGAAAACGTTTGATGAAAGAACCCACGAGATTGAGTGAAAACCTAGATTTTTCATACTTTGAAATCACTTTGGATTTGGCTCCTTGAAAGGAAAATTAGACAAGGATCAAGACCACCATAACTTTCTATATATTGCCCACGAAAATTGAAGAAGAATCACCTTGGAATCCCCAACCCTAGCTTGAACTTGTCTTTGATCTTCAATGGAGTTTCTAGAGAGAAGAATTTAGGAGGGGAGGGGTTTTGGTTTGGGGAATTTGAATAATGAAATATAAAATAGGGTTTTAATGTTTTAATACTCTTAAAATATCTTACAAAACACAAAATTACCGTCCATACACTTAAAAAGACTTGGGGTGAATATACCAATCCACCCCTAGCTTGGCCGAACCAAGACAACAAACACAGGTGCCATTGACGCCCTTTACTCACGAACCGTGAGTCCATTGACGGACCATGCTGCTGGTCCGTAGTTTGGAGCTGGGGCATGGTCTGGAGGAGATTTACCTACGGAGGCCATCCACAGGGCGTGGATGGACCTACGTGGCATGGACCCCTTTCGTAGGACCACATTTGGCTAACTTTCATCAATTGGGGCAGCCTTGGGGGTTAAGCTTTAGGGTCCTCCTCAAGGACCCCTAGGGTGGTCCATGGGGAGTCGTACCTTGACGTTTAACCCTAAAAGCCCTCAACCATGACTCAGGAAAGCATCAAACACCATCAAACCTCACACCAAACTCAAACACACACGTTAGGCTCTAATTTTACTTATTCATTTTTAGGGTCGTTACAAAACTGAATACATGCAAGTTCTTCAAGTCATGCATAAGATGACATAAACCAATTAATTTGATCAACATTGTAAGGAACTCGTGTCAATTGAATAAAACCCTCACTCAATTGGGGAATCTAAATTTACAAAATTTGATAATTTTGGAACCCTATGGAGGAGAGGACTCCATAGGTGAATAATATCATACCTTGGTTCCAAAAGCTTGAAATAAATGGTAAAATTGGAGACTTGACTTGATACCCTAGACTACTTCTTCACACTTTAGTGAGAGAAATATTTGGGGAAGAACTTAGATCAATTTTAGAACTTTAGAAGAACAAATTGGATTGGGTGATTTTGGGGATAAAAACGTTTATATCGGGTCTATAACAGAAGGTAAAACTATATAGTATTGAGTTTAATCAATTGGGAAATGACTGAAATTAATATGACTTAAAATTGTTGAATTGCCTATATAGAAGGACTTCACGGGCTGTTGATAGCACTACGACCCGTCTAACAGGTCATGAAAATGCTCTGTCCAATAGGGCTTCACTATTTTGGCCATTCCATTTTACTCTGAGCATTGAATTAGGCAAAGTCAATGTCGTTTGAAATAGGGCTCAATTATTTTTAATTTGATAGGTCTTATGAGCACCTAATTCATTTTGTGCTGAAAGATATGATCATTTTAAATCGACCCTAAACTATAAGTCTGACAATTCTCCTTCACAGATGACTTCACGGTCTGTGTCAACCTTCATGGACCGTTTTGACGTCTATTGTCCTTTTTTCCAGTGATCTTGGATAACACCTTGCCAACTAGGTGACTTGTACGACCCATTTGATGGGCTGCCAAGACGACCACGGGCCACCTAGGGCTCCAACAAGGTGAACCCTGGTTGAGGTAAGTTTTGGAAATTATCATGAGCACCTTATGGACCGTGGTCACATACATGGCCTATCTAGGGATCTGTGGAGGGTTTTAGGGTCAACTATTGTGCTCTTGACCAGCCCGCTTAACCGTATTATTGCCTTTCTCTATTCAAAGGTGTTACATTATAGCCCACTTAACCGTATTATAGCCTTTCTCTATTCAAAGGTGTTACATTATCTCCCCCTTGGGAACATTTTTGGTCAAATGATATTCAAGATATCATAAGGAAGGTAGTGTAACACCCGGAAAACTAGTAGGTGGAACTAGAGCCTTACGTGAGAGTTTTAGATTTTGGTGTGTTGTTTAGAATCATAGAAGGACCTCACGTACTTAGGAAGATGTGTTTAGGGGGTTAAACATCAAGGTACGACCCCCAAGGACCAACCAAGGGTCCTTAAGGAGGACCCTAAAGCCTAACCCCAAATCTGCCCAAAACAGCCCTAGATGGTGACCTACAGATGGGACCTATTGGGTGTAGGTCCATCCACGCCCCATAGTTCATGGTAATGGGTAAAGGGCCATGATGAGGAGCTGCAGGCCATGAACCACGGACCTGAAGCACACCCCATGGATCCACCCATGGTCCGTGGGGCTAGGTTGTAGGCTTTGCACGTAAGCTACCTCAAATTCAGCAAAGCTTAGGGTCTTTTAGATAATTTCTAATTTAATTATTTTAATGTGGGTTCATTTTATATTATTTTAATACACTTATATATGTACTTTTAAACCATTAACTAACCCGTATACTTCATAAATCCCAAACCCAAAATCATAACCAACTTTACCCCCAAAAATATTCTCTCTACAACTCCAAGGAAGAAGAAGAAGAAGATCAAGTTAGGGCTTGAAGAAGGAAGATTTTTTACTCGACTTTGTGGGATTTATTCACCTATGGTATGGTAGTCTTTGATTCATGAAATTCTTTCATCCATGAAGCCCTCAAACTCTCAATTTCAAAGTAGAACAGTCTCCAAAATCTAGGGTTTTCACTCCAAGTCATGGATTCTATCTAAAAATGTTTTGAATGATTTAATTATCTAATATTATGATTGAGTTTCTATTTTATGGTGTTTTTATGATAAAATATCCCATGAATCCATGACTTACCCTAATTTCCCAAATTGGATCTTAAAGTGTGGGTGTTGATTCGTATTAGTAGAATGTTATAGAATCATGAATATAATGAATTGATTACTTGAATTATGTATTAATTGAGGAATTTTTATGGTTTTGATGTTGAATTTCCTCCAAGAACCCATGAAGCCTCATGTCCCCAAATTGTGACTATGTGAAGTGGGTGAATTGTGGTGAGATGAATATTATGAGATCATCTTGTAGTAGTTTAATTATTTGAATCATGTTACCATCTATATCTAATGTAATAATTCTAGATATATTGGTTGAATGTTATTTATAGTCCTTGAAGGGCAAAACTTGAGTATTAGCTATGTGTATGAGACTTGTGTGTATATAATTAGATTGCTTTAAGAGTAAAGAGAATATATTATAATCTAATTGTTGTGTTGATTGGATGATTATCCTCATTTACACACTTAGGTATGAATATCATACAATGTAAATTGTTTGTCACATATAGTGATTCTAAGGTTTGAAGACTAGTGTCACCTATGGAATCTAGGAACTTTAGCATGAATTTGTTGGATTGAGTGTCAAGACACCCTTCCATAATTATCAATTTAAGTCAATACTTGATATGAACTCAATGGGAATTATTCTTAGCACCGAGTGGATATTGACAATGAGATGGAAGCTCCTTCGTTAGTAGAGAGCGGGTTTCTAGAAGAAGTATCGTGAGATGGAATCTCCTCCGTTAGCAGAGTGCGAGTTTCTAGAAGCAATCTCCTTAGCCCATACACTATGTGCCCACATAGGTTACTTAGCTATTGAATCCACTTAAGCTAAGAGTTTGGTTCTACCTTAGGCAAGTAGGACAACCCCTTTTCGGTGTGGGGGAGACACTGGATTCCATGAATATGCTCTCATGGTCTATGTCGGTTAAAGCTAATTCCCACAAGGTCAAGTTTTGGGTGAACTATGGCTATTCAAGAGGTACTACTTAGTGTGGGTGAGGCAATGAAACTTCATCCATGCATTGCACAAGTAGGCTTTGAGAGTAGTTATGGTAGGTTCCTCTTTTCTCATGATTATTCATGTAGTGAATGTACTTGTGAGTAGATGGCAATTGCATTAGATGTTAAGGCTACTTGTAATGTTGTATGATGACTTGGATTGCTGCCATGGGATGCTTTCCTTGATATAGTTGACTAAAAGTGAGTGTTTTCTTGTCTATGAGCAATAGGCTAAAGGTGTGATTAAATGGTGGTAAACATGAATGAGGATCTAAAGGGACTTGCTTAGTATAGGTGGGATTATGGGATCTTTTCCATACCTTGCACAAGTTTGCCTTGAGGTATGTAACACCCGGAAAATTGATAGGTGAAACTAAATCCTAACGTATGAATCTTAAAAGTTTTTGCATAAATTATAGTTATGAAATAGTCTAAAAATTTGACTGAGTATAAGTTTAAGGGAGGATTCAAGGAAGGCGAAAGGCTTCATTACCCTTAGAAGCACTCTTGAACTTTTCCTTAGCCATGTGGTAAAAAGGCATTGTTCAAGGGAGGCTTCAAGGAAGGTGAAAGCCTTCCACCACCCTTAGAAGCCTCCTTGAACCAATGCCTTAGCCGTATAGGCAAGGAGGCGAGTACTCGTGAGGCTTTAAGGCCGGTGAAAGGCCTCCACTGGAGGTACAAGTCCCTCGTGGACTTTTCCTTTGCCATATTTGGCAAGAGGGCAGTCTACTTGAGGGTCAAAGGACCGTGGAGGACCCCACTACATGTGGAGCCCCTTGCGTGGAGGCTGCCTTAGCGCGCCTAGGCAGTGCACGTGTGCAAGTGAGGGTCCACGACATGTGGACATGTCTACTGCCCGTGTACACCCTTGTGAACATGCCTTATCCTTAAAGAGCTTAAGGTACAAGTCCAAGAGAGGGTCCACGGCTGGTAGACCACTCCAAGGCCCTTAAAAGTTCCCTTGGACTTTGCCTTAGTTTTATTTGTCAAGTCCATGGGGGCAAGGGTATTTTTGTAAATATTATTTTTAAGTCCTAGTTTTAAATGGGTATATTTTATATTGTTTTAAAATAAATATATAAAGTACTTTAAGTAATTAAACACACAAACTAAATCACTTTCACAAAGACCCAAATCAAAATCAAAAGTTCATCTTCCTTACAATATTTATCTCTCTAAGAACCCAAGAAGAAGAAGAGTAAAATGGAAGCTTGGGCTGCAAGAATTAAATATTTTTTCATAAAATTCTTCAAGGATTCATCTTCAAGGTATGGTAGTTTTAATCTTTTGGTAGATTCCACCCAAAGAGCCCCTTCAAAACTTGGTTTTCAAACTTCAAATTGTCCCCAAATCAAGGGTTTTGGTTCGAACACACGGGTTATCTTTAAAGGTGATTTTTATGATTGAATTATGTTGGGTTATGATTGAATTGATGATTTATGGTTTAATTTTGGTGAAATTCCCCCAAGAACCCATGTATCCCCCTCTATTGCTAAATTGTGATCTTAATAGAATTTAGAAGCATGTAATTGGGTCTTGTATGAATGAATTGAATTGATTATGTTATGTATTACCCCATCTAATGTAGAATTTCTAAAATATTGGATTGAATGTGATTCATGGTTCTTGATTGGTAAATTATGAAAAAATGTACATGAATGTGAGAATTATGCATGTACTCCAAAATTTAATTTGAGAATGAAGATTCTATGATTATGGTGTATTTGTGGTATTGATTGGAAAGGTTATTATCCCCTATACCCTTACACATTATTATGTATGAACTGATAGGACTATGATGATCTTGTTGTGTTGAATGAAAGGCTATTCTCATGAACACACTATGAATATGATGTGAAATTTTTACTCACCTATTAATGATTCTAAGGTCGAAATGACATTCTCACCTAATGAATCTATGAGCTATTATGATACCATGTTGAATTGAGTGCCAAGTGCTTTCTTTTATGAACATGAACTTCAATAAAGACTTAATATGAATTTAAAGGGAATTATGCTTAGCACCTAGTGGATTTGAAAATGAGATGGAAGCTTTTACGTTAGAAAGTCTGGCTTCCCAAAGTAAGTTATCTCATGAGTTGGAAACCTTTTACTTTAGAAAGTCCGAGTTTCTAGTAGAAATATCCTTATCCCATAACTATGTGCCCACATAGGTCTTTAGCTAGTGTATCCACCTAAAATATAAATATGTTAGTTCTACCTTAGGCAAGTAGGACATCTCTTTTCGGTGTGGGAGTAAGACACCGGATTCCATGTAGCTCGCATGGTCTATGTTGGTTAAGGCTATATTTCCCTATATGATAAGAATATGAATTATGATAAGAACATGGACTTTAGCTATGACTCCTTAAGAGGTACTACTTAGTATGAGTAGGGGTATGGGACTTCACTTATGCATTGCATAAGTAGACTTTAAGAGGGGTTATGGTGAGGTTCTTTTATGCTATGAAGACTTATGAATTATGTATGCATGATATGTATGATGTTGGTGACCTAAAAGTGGTACTTGACATATGGTAGGGTTATGGGATATTGCCTTTGCATTGCACTAGTATAGCTTTTAGGTTGCTTATGATATGGTTTGACTTATGTTTCTTCACAAATGTGCATGATGGCTTTTAAACTTGATAAATGTATGATTTAAACTAAATGTCCCTTTTATGCATGATTTAAGAATTTTAGTGCATATCTACCATACTTAGTACTTTATGTGCTAACCCATATTACTACATTTACAATGAGTGTAGGTCCCGGTTGTTGAGACGCACTTCTCCTTTCAAGTGAAGCTTGGGTTGACTATTCCCTAGCCTTGGTGAGTCCTCATGATCGAGGACAAGATGTTATTCTTTTCTAGCTTTTATTGTACTTTCTATTTTTGAGGCTTTATTGTAAAGGGATTTGACCCTAATTGTATTCTCTATTGTACTAGATGGTGATTGAGACAAGGTCTAGACTCTTATATTCGTTTATGAAAAAGAATTTGACTTCGATTGTAAAAGTTATAAATTTTACGCATCATTTCTATGACTTTATTTTTATGATTATGCTAAGGGCTTGTATGAGACCCCTTCGGGGTCAAGTATGCCGGGTTGCTCCTACGGGGAAACATTGGGTTGTGAAAAACTTAGTAATCAAAGCACAATGTTTAGAATGATCCTAGGATGATGTCTCACGAACCACATCTATTAGAGTCTTGGTCATGAGTGTAAAGAGCGCCACACTTATGAATGAGAGGATATAAGATGCTTAGGAAATGTCACTTCTTTCGTTACTCTCTAGTAATGTATTAGAGTTTTAACTCTATGTCCTTTTCCTAACCCTTCTCTTGTGTATATAGGATATGACTACAAGAAGGGCGACCGCAAGAAGGATGGTAAAGGAGATTATGAATGAGGGAGTTCCTCCCCAAGATCCCCAAGGTCTCCAAGAGTCTCAAATTCCTCAAGATCCTAATAATGAGGGGGCTATGACAAATGTGGAAATATGGCCGGCTATCCAAGTATTGACCTAAGCGATGACGGCCCAAGTCACTAGGGATAATAGGACACAAGTGAACCCCAATGTAAGTACACCCGCTTCAAGGATAAGGAATTTTACTAGAATGAATTCCCCTATGTTATAAGGCTCCAATGTGGAGGAGGACCCGCAAGGGTTTATTTATGAGATCTTTAAGGTTCTTGATGCTATAGGGGTGTCTCCACAAGAGAAGGCAGAAATAGCCACCTACCAATTGAAGTATGTGGCTCAAGTTTGGTATGAGCAATGGAAGAATGAGAGACCCATAAGAGCGGGCCTGGTAGATTGGGGATTTTTCAAGTCGGTCATCCTTGATAGGTTATTTCCCCTAGAGTTGAGGGAACGAAAGATGCAAGAATTCATCAACCTTCGCCAAGGAGGTATGAGTGTGAAAGAGTATGGCCTTAAGTTCACCTAATTATCTAAGTATTCTCCAACCTTAGTGGTGGACTCTATGGCCAAGATGAACAAATTTCTTAAGGGGGTATCCGACTTGGTAGTCAATGAATGTTAGATTGAATGTGATTCATGGGTCTTGATGGGTAAATGATGAGAAATTGTACATGAATGTGAGAATTATGCATGTACTTCAAGATTTATATTGAGAATAAAGATTCTATGACTATGGTGTAATTGTGGTATTGATTGGAAAGGTTATTATCCCCTTTACTCTTACACATTATTATGTATGAACTAATATGTAACGATCCGGAAAATTTGTAAGTGAAACTAGGGCCTAACGAGTTTGTATTTGAGTTTTTTATGGGGTTTGAAGTGGTCAAATGAGTTCCCAAGCCTTGGTTGAGGGCTTTAGGGGTTAAATGTCAAGGTACGACCCCCCAAGGACCAAATAAGTGCCCTTGAGGGGGACCCTAAAACCTAACCCACAAGATCCCTAAAGCTGCCAAAACTGCACAAAACAGGGCCACCTACGGATGGCCATCTACGGCCATTAGGTGGGGGTTTTGATTCAGGACCCAAAATGTCATGTTCCAGCCCTAAATGATGGACCTTCAGGATGAAGTGTGAGCCCACCTACGGTTCGTAGGTCATGGGGTGTAGGTCACACCTGTAATTTGCCCAAATTCGGCCAAGTGTAGGGGTGGTTTGGTAAATTCCTTTTTAAGTTAGATGAGTTAAGTATTAATTAATTAAAGTATTTTAAGATATTTAAAGGTATTAAAAATCATTTTCCAATTCATTACTTCAAATCACAAAATAGACACCTCCCACCCTCTTCCAAATATTCTCTCTAGAAACCACCATTGGAGAAGAAGGATTCAAGCTCTCAAGATCAAGATTTCACCTTTCTCTCTCAATTTTCATCGATTTCTTCCATAAAAGGTATGGTAGTTTTCATCCTTGATTAAGTTTCATTCAAGGAGCCCTATGAAAAGATGATTTCAAGTTTCCAAAATCCCCCAAAAACCTAGGGTTCAATTCCAAAACGTTTCCAAAGGTTTATATATGATGAATTATTAATGGATTGTTGAATCAATGATGAATTATGGTGAATTTATCCTATGAACCCATGTTTTCCCCAAAATCCTAAGTTGGTAATTGTGATTGGGAATTGATTGATCATGAAAGTATGTTGAATTGTTTATGTTTATATTGAATTAGTTATTGAATCATGTTAATTCCCTTATCTAATGTAGTATTTTAGATGTTTGGGTTGATATTGATTCATAACCTTGAAGGGAAATTTCATGAAGGATTATGTATGATTATGATGTGAAGTATATGTGTGATCTCAATGAAAGTATTATGATCATGTTCGGAATGCAATTGTGTTAGTATTGAAAGCTTATTCTCAATTAACACTTACGAATGATGATGATATATGTGAAAGGTTAATCTCACATACACACACTCATGAACAAAGAATGAATGAACTTTTTAAGAATATGTTAATGATGATGTGTTCATTGAAAGGCTATTCTCAATTGTACACTAATAAATGATAATGACATGTTGTGGAAGGACATTCTCACAATATGGGGATTCTTAGTTAAAAGACTATTCTCATCTTTGAATCTATGAGCTACCCAATGAATAAATGTTGGGTTTGAGATGGATATTCATCCATGAGTTGTGGCGAGGTATCTAGTAGCAATCTCTTATCCCATAACAATTAACTAACTAATGAATGTCAAGTACTCCGTGTGGAATAATGCTAAGCACCGAGAGGATATTGATTGAGATGGATGCTTATCCGGGAGTTGAGGTGGGGTATCTAGTAACAATCTCTTGAGATGGATGCTCATCCGTAAGTTGAGGCGGAGTATCTAGTAGCAATCTCCATGTTCCTTAACTATGTGCCCACATAGGTTTATAGCTAGTGGATCCACCTAAGCTAAAAGTAATGGACCTGCCTTAGGCAAGTAGGAACGTGTGGGTAACACCGGGATTTCATGAATTACTCACACGGTCTATGTCGGTTAAGGCTTACCCCCACAAAGAATGTTAATGAACTATGGCTTCTCAAGAATGCACTACTTAGTGTGGGTGGTAGTATGGGATGCCATCCATGCATTGCACAAGTAGTCTTTGAGAGTAGTTATGGTGTGTTCATTTATGATTTAATGTTAAATGAAATGAATGTGCTCTTAATGAAACTAATGAGAGTGTTGATTTAATGTTAAATGAAGTGAAGGTGTTTATAATGATGCTAGTAATACTGTTGACTTATATGCTTGATGCTTATAATGACCAACGACACTAACTACGGTTCGAGTGTCTACGATCGTCGATAATATAGTAACCCAACCAAGGGTTGGGGTCGTGTCCCAAGGAAGCGGTCTTGATAATTAATAGAAAAATAAAATCTAGTTCTAACTAGTCGTAGCTAAAGACATTAACGATTAAAAACATTGTAAATCAAAGGGGGACACAAAAGTGTCAAATATCAATTTAAGGGTTTTGTCACAAGTATAGCTAAAACAACAAAAATAACTAAAAAATCAAGTATGGGGAAGAGTTCTTGGGGTGTGACCGCAATACAAGTTGAGATAAATAGTTGGGTACATGCTTTCAATAGGAAATTTGCAAGATAATAGTGACTAGGCTAAGCTTTAGATGGAAATAAGTTCCCTCTCGGGCAACTTACCCCGTTTCAAATGCATTTCTCTCGGACACCCATTTGCCGCATGAAGACCAGCATACGCGTTACCCCATTCACTCTTTTGAGTTGAGTGTTAGGATATGGGACTAGGGCTCACCCTCTCGGGTTGAATCTCATGTCAACCCACTTCTTAGGCCATCAGTCTAGTGGTCTTGGTTACGCAACCTCCCTCTCGGGCAAGCCGAAAACACATGGGTGTCTTTGTATTTGCAACTACAAACCCATTAACTTAAACCACAACCACTAGGTGAAATCACCATTAAAATACATCTAACCTATCAGCAAGCAAGACCCAACAATAATATCAACAAATATTTCCTAAATCACACCCCAAGAATGGGGGTTTTTAGCCACACCTTAAGAAATAACAAAATATACCTAAAATGATAGTGAAATCAAATGGGTATAAGAAATTACCATTATTTAAGCAAAGGAAGAAGAATGGAGAAGACCCACTTCCAATTTGGGGAAGACGAACTCCTTTCTTCAAGTCTTCCCAAAAACCCTCTCCAAACTTGAGAGTAAAAAGTACTAAAAAGATATAGTCTAAAATTGATACTAAAGTCTCTTTCTAAAATCTGATACAAAGCTATAACTCTCAATGAGTATTTATAGTTTTCAAAAATCTGTGCTGCAGCGGATCACTCGACGACATTAGTCAAAATTGCCAATCAAATCGGAAATTCGCCCTTTGGTGTAGTTCATCACCGTCTTGCACCGTCCTTCAACATCATCGTGCTCTGGGTCATTGGGCGACATAGTAATGCTTCGCGGAACATCTCGGCGATGCAGCGACTGCTCTCTTTTTCCTCCGACTTGATCCTTTCCTTCAGGGCTCAGCACACTGGAACAAAAGGCGAAGTGAAACCCTTCGATGATTCGCCAAGTGAACACGGCGATCCTCAGGCCTTCATTTTCTCGTTATTTTCAGCCTTTTCGTTTCTTTTTGCGAAATAGTGTCCATGCATTCCTTCAAAATTCAAAGACTTGAAACTTAAAGGTTTTCATCAGATATTGAAATAAAATAAGAATTTGAAGACACAATTTCTATTAAAATAAAACCCTAAATGAGTCCAATATGTGGACTCATCAATGCTTAATGAGATGATGTATGCCTTACTTGGATTGTATTATGAGTTACTTCCTTGTTATGACTTATGAAATGTTTATGTTCCTTATGTATGAGTATTTTCCAATGATGAAAAGGAAGAATGGTAAATTCACTTTTGGTGGCCTTAATGTGTTACTTATTGTGGATGTTGGTATGAGATGCTATTTACACATTGCACAAAGTATAGATTCGGGTTACTTAAGGTGAAGGCTCTAATGTGCTGTAATGACTTGTATGTTGGTTATGTTTGTATATTATGCCTCTTATACTTATGTTCATGATGTTTTCTCAAAATTGGCATATTCATGGTTTTCAACCAAAATGTATGTTTTAAGCATGGTTTTTGCATGGCTATCATACTTAGTACATTAAATGTGCTAACCCATATTTCTTCTATTTTTTCACAAAGTGTAGGTTTCGGCAAGTGAGTTGAGTTCTTCTAGTTGATGCTTGGATTGAGTTCTTCCAAGACTATTGGTATGTCCTCATGGATTCGGGAACCAGTACTTTTGATGTTTCATGTATTTTATTGTAATAGACTCTTTTAGACTTTCTATTGTAAAGGGCCGTGACTCTACTTCTGATTCAAAGATATTTTTAGATGGCCATGTGAAACTATTAGACTTTCGCTCTTTTAAATGATGCTTTTCTATTGTATGGATTTCAAGAAAAGTTTAAATTTCGTACCATTTTGCTTATATCGAATGTTATGAATGTTATGAGGATTGTACGGGATTTTTCAAAGCCTTATACGCCGTGTTGCATCTAGGGTGTACCCCTGGGTCGTGAAAAATATGGTATCAGAGCATAAGGTTTTGGGATGGTTTTTAGGATTGATGTCTCACAAGCCACGTCTAGTAGAGTCTTGTTCATGGGTGTGAATAGCGACACATCTATGAGTCAGAGGCTATATGACGTTAGGAAGCTACACTTCTTTCATTATTCTTGAAGTCATGCCATAGAGTTTAACTCTATAAAAGTCCTTTTCCTAAATTTTCTCTTGTGTTTATAGGATATGAATACAAGTAGGGCTAACGCAAGAAGGATGGAGGAGGAGATTATGAATGAGGGAGTTCCTCCCTAAGGTTCCCAAGGTCCTCAAGGTGACAAAGTTCCTCAAGGCAATCAAATTTCGGTTAATCCTCCGGCGATGTCCAATGAAGAAATTAGGTCGGATTTTCTAACCTTAGCCCAACCTATGACGGCCCAACTTAATAGGGATGTGGGGCCTCGAGTCAATATTAATGAGAGAGTACTATGGCTTTGAGATTGAGGGATTTTTCTAGGATGAACCCCCTCGAATTCCTTGGTTCCAAGGTGGATGAGGATCCCCTAAGGTTTGTTGATGAGGTTTGCAGAATACTTAGTGCCATGAACAATGGAAAGATGAGAGGCCAAGGGGAGCGGGGTCCATAAATTTGGAGGTGTTCAAAGAAGCATCCTTGATAGGTTTTTCCCCTTGAGTTGAGGGAACAAAAGTTGGTAGAATTCATGAACCTTCGTCAAGGGGGTATGAGTGTGAAGGATGTTTCTCTTTAATTCACCCAACTATCCAAATATGCTCCAACCTTAGTGGAAAATTCGAGGGCTAGAATGAATAAGTTTTTGATGTGGGTGTCTGGTTTGGTTGAACAATAATGTCGTACGGCAATGATCCACCATGACATGGATATTTCAAGGCTCATCGTATATGCTCAACAAATTGAGGAGACAAAACTCAAAAAAGTGAATAAGGAGGTAAAAAGAGCTAGGTCTGATGAAAAAAGTCAACCAAGATTCAAAAAGAGGTCCTCCAACTACGATTCCCCAATGGTCAACAATGATGGAGTGTATAACCCTAAATCTCAAGGAGGGAATGGAAGCGGTTCTTCTTTTGAAAGATCTACATGTGCCAAGTGTGGGAAACAACATTTGGGTAAGTGCCTAGCCGGCACAGATGGTTGCTTTGGGTGTGGAAAGAAGGGTCATAAGATGAGAGATTGCCCAACATTCTCGGTAAAAGGAAGAGATGCTAAGCAAGCTTCTAATGATGGTACAGTTCCTATTCCTCCAAATTAAGGTTGTTTCTATTCACTTCGTTCTAGAGATGACAAAGGAGCCCTTCCAAATGAAGGCACCAATATGTAATAGTTCCTTATAGTTGTGAATGTTGTATTGAGGTTCCTATGTTGTTTCATGTTAGCCTTAGTATGGTTTTACTCCCAAGGGGGAGATGGTATGGTTAGAAGGTAAGGTTGTTGATAGTTCCAATATCCTTATCTTCCTTATATTCCTATTCAAGCTTGAGACCAAGAGTTCCTTGTAGCTTTTTTCATGTGTTGGAGTCATGTGTGATTATGTGTTTCAATGGTATCCTTATGTTATGTCTGTTTTGATGAATTCATGTTTAAATGACAAAATGAGATTTATGAATTATGTTCCTCATGTTGATGTGCATTTAGTATGAGTTGCATATATGCTTCATGAGGTGAATTGTGAACATGCCTAAATGTGCTTTTAAGAGTATTTGTTTAATGTGCTTAATGATGTTATGATGAGCATGATTTGAGTGGGGGAAGGTAATTCCTCCAATGAAATGAGAAATGTTGAAGTTTTGATGCATAATGAGTTTGTAGATGTAGTTCCTACTTTCTTGTATTGCATTCAGTAAGTTTGAGATGGAGTTGATGTTTCCTCCTAGTTTTGTGCATTGTTTTTGATGTTGCATGCATGATGGGCAACTAGTCTTGAGTCTTTATTCCTTGAAGTGTAATTCGAGGATGAATGTTCCTAAGGGGGAGATAATGTAACGACTAGGAAAATTAGTATGTGAAACTAGAGCCTATCGAGTTTGTTTATGAGTTTGTTATGGGGTTTGAAGTTGTAAAATGAGTTCCCAAGCCTTGGTTGAGGGGTTTAGGGGTTAAACGTCAAGGTATGACCCCCCAAGGACCAACAAAGGGTCCTTGAGGGGGACCCTAAAGCCTAACCCCAAGACCCCCAAAGCTGCCAAAACTGCCCAAAAGCGGGCCACCTAAGGATGGCCATCTACGGCCAGCAGGTTGACCCACGCCCCTGTAGGTGGTGGTTTTGGGTCAGGCCCCAAAATTTGATGTTCCAGCCCCAAAACATGGACCTTCAGGACGGGGTGTCAGCCCACCTATGGTCCGTAGGTCATGGGGTGTAGGTCACACCTCTAATTTACCCCAATTCGGCCAAGTGTAGGGGTGGTTTGGTAAATTCCTTTTTTAGTTAGATGAGTTGAGGGATGGTTATTATTAATTAATTAAAGTATTTTAAGGCTTTTAAAGGTATTAAGACTACTTTTCCAATTCATTACTTCAAATCACAAAATAGAAACCTCCCACTCTCTTCCAAATATTCTCTCTCTAGAAACCACCATTGGAGAAGAGGGATTCAAGCTCTCAATGTAAAGATTTCACCTTTGTCTCTCAATTTTCGTGGATTTCTTCCCCAAAAGGTATGGTATTCTTCATCCTTGATTAAGTTTCATTCAAGGAGCCCTATCAAGAGATGATTTCAAGTTTCCAAAATCCCCCAAAAGCCTAGGGTTTTCAATCTATGCATGGGTTCAATACCAAAACATTTTCAAAGGTTTATATATGATGAATTATGAATGGATTTTTTAATCAATGATGAATTATGGTGAATTTCACCTATTAACCCATGTTTTCCCCAAAATCCTAAGTTGTGAATTGTGATTGGGAATTGATTGATTATGAAAGTATGTTGAATTGTTTATGTTTATATTGAATTAGTTATTTAATCATGATAATTCCCTTATCTAATGTAATATTCTATATGTTTGGGTTGAGATTGATTCATAGCCTTGAAGGGCAGTTTAATGAAGGATTATGTATGATTATGATGTGAAGTATATGAGTGTGATCTCAATGAAAGTATTATGATCATGTTTAGAATGCAATTGTGTTAGTATTGAAAGATTATTCTCAATTTAACACTTATTAATGATGATGATATATGTGAAAGGTTATTCTTACATACACACACTCATGAATGAAGAATGAGTAAAGTTTCTAAGACTATATTAATTATGATGTGTTGATCGAAAGGCTATTCTCAATTGTACATAATTAATGATAATGACATGTTGTGAAAGGACTTTCTCACAATATATGGATTCTTAGTTGAAAGGCTATTCTAATCTTTGAATCTATGAGCTACCCAATGAATGAATGTTGGGTTTGAGATGGATACTCATCCATGAGTTGAGGCCGGCTATCTAGTAGCAATCTCTTATCCCAAAACAATTAACTAAGTTATAAATGTCAAGTACTCCATGGGGAATAATGCTAAGCACCGAGAGGATATGGATTGAGATGGATGCTCATCCGGGAGTTGAGGCGGGCTATCTAGTAACAATCTCTTGAGATGGATGCTCATTCGTAAGTTGAGGAGGGGTATCTTGAAGCCATCTCCCTATCCCTTAACTATGTGCCCACATAGGTTTTAGCTAGTGGATACACCTAAGCTAAAAGTAATGGTCCTGCCTTAGGCAAGTAGGAATCCCTTATCAGGTGTGGGTAACACCGGGATTCCATGAATTGCTCACATGGTCTATGTCGGTTATGGCTTACCCCATAAAGAATGTTAGTGAAATATGGCTTCTCAAGAATGAACTACTTAGTGTGGGTGGTAGTATGGGATGCCATCTATGCATTGCACAAGTAGGCTTTGAGAGAAGTTATGTTGTGTTCCTTTATTATATAATGTTAAATGAAATGAATATACTCTTAATAAAGCTATTGAGAATGTTTGATTTAATGTCTAATGAAGTAAAGGTGTTTATAATGATGCTAGTAAGAATGTTGACTTATATGCTTAATGATATGATGTATGCCTTACTTGGATTGTATTATGAGTTACTTCCTTGTTATGACTTATGAAATGTTTGTGTTCCTTATGTATGAGTATTGTCCAATGATGAAAAGAAAGAATGGTACGTTGACTTTTGGTGGCTTCAATGTGGTACGTAGTGTGGATGGTTGTATGGGACGCTATTCATACATTGCACAAAGTATAGCATGGGGTTACTTAAGGTGAAGGCTCTAATGTGATGAAATGACTTGTATGTTGGTTATGTTTGTATATTATGCCTCTTATACTTATGTTCATGATGTTTTCTCAAAATTGGCATATGCATGGTTTTCAACCAAAATGTCCATTTTAAGCATGGTTTTTGCATGGCTATCATACTTAGTACATTAAATGTGCTAACCCATATTTCTTCTATTTTTATACAAAGTGTAGATTCCGGCAAGTGAGTTGAGTTCTTCTAGTTGAAGCTTGGATTGAGTTCTTCCAAGACTATTGGTATGTCCTCATGGATTTGAGGACAAACACTTTTGATGTTTCATGTGTTTTATTGTAATAGACTTTTTTAGAATTTCTATTGTACACGGCTATGACCCTACTTTTGATTCAAAGATATTTTTAGATGGCCATGTGAGACTAGTAGACTTCCGATGTTTTAAATGATGATTTTCTATTGTATGGATTTATAGAAATGTTTTAATTCCGTACCATTTTCCTTATATCGAATGTTATGAATGCTATGAGGCTTGTATGGGACTTTTCGGAGTCTTATACACCGTGTTGCATCTAGGGGGTATCCCGGGGTTGTGACATAATATGACTATGATGATCTTGTTGTGTTGAATGATATTCTATCCTCATGAACACACTATGAATATGATGTGAAAGGTTTTCTCACATATTGATGATTCTAAGGTTTAAAGGATATTCTCACCTAATGAATCTATGAGTTGTTATGATACCATGTTGACTTGAGTGCCGAGTGCATTCTTTTATGAGCATGAACTTAAGTAAAGACTTAATATGAATTTAAGGGGAATTATTCCACCGAGTGGATATGAAAATGAGATGGAAGTTTTTACGTTAGAAAGTCAGGTTTCCCAAAGTAAGTTATATCACGAGATGGAAACCTTTTACGTTAGAAAGTCCGGGCTTCTAGTAGAAATCTTCTTATCCCATAACTATGTGCCCACATAGGTCTTTAGCTAGTGGATCCACCTAAAAGCTAAATATGTTAGTCCTACCTTAGGCAAGTAGGACGTCTCTTTTCGGTGTGGGAGTAAGACACCGAATTCCATGTAGTTCACATGGTCTATGTCGGTTAAGGATATATTTCCCTATATGATAATAATATGAATTATGATAAGAACATGAACTTTATCTATTACTCCATAAGAGGTACTACTTAGTATGAGTGGGGGTATGGGACTTCACTTATGGATTGCACAAGTAGACTTTAAGAGGGGTTATGGTGAGGTTGTTTTATACTATGAAGACTTATGAATTATGTATGCATGATATATATGATGTTGGTGACCTAAAAGTGGTACTTGGCATATGGTAGGGTTATGGAATCTTGCCTTTGCATTGCACTACTATAGCTTTTAGGTTTCTTATGATATGGTTTGACTTATGTTTCTTCACAAATGTGCATGACGGCTTTTAAACTTGATAAATGCATGATTTCGACTAAATGTCCTTTTTATGCATGTTTTAAAGATTTTAGTGCATAGCTACCCTACTTAGTACTTTATGTGCTAACCCATATTTCAACATTTACCATGAGTGTAGGTTTCGGTCGTTGAGATGTACTTCTACTTTCAAGTGAAGCTTGGGTTGACTATTCCCTATCCTTGGTGAGTCCTCATGATTCGAGAACAAGATGTTATTCTTGTCTAGCTTTTATTGTACTTTCTATATTTGAGACTTTATTGTAAAGGGCTTTGACCCTAATTGTATTCTCTATTGTACTAGATGGTGAATGAGAAAAGGTCTAGACTCTTATATTCGTTTATGAAAAACTTGTTGACTTCGATTGTAAAAGTTTTAGATTTTCCGCATCATTTCTATGACTTTATGTTTATGATTATGCTAAGGGCTTGTGTGAGACCCCTTCGGGGTCAAGTACGTCGTGTTACTCCTAGGGGGTAACCCTGGTTCATGACAAGGTAGCTCATGAAGTGTTTTTCTCATGTCATGCTAAAACTAGATTGTATTGACTATGTATATGTTCCTAATGGTATTATTTATACTTACTAGTTGTGATTCTTATCTAACATGCTATAGTCTATGCCCTATCCTGATGTCTATTATGCTTATGACTTGTGTTTTCACACTACTTTCTAAATGATGGTTTAAACTAGCTAAGTGCATGCATTCAACTAAAATGTCCCATTTAGCATGTTTTCAAATGTTTTTATGCATGGCTATCATACTTAGTGCATTTTTGTACTAACCCATATTTCTTCTATATTTTTCACAAAGTGTAGGGTTTGGTGATATCAACTTTCATCGTCGTGGCTAGGATCATAGTACATCAAGAAGAAGAAGTTTTGTGTGTCCTCATAGAATTCAAGGGCTTGACCATTATGTCCTTTAAGTCTTTATTTATGTTTTAGACTTTTGTAAGGGTTGTGTCCCTAAGATTGTATTCAAGAGTTATAGATGGTTTGAGACATAATGTTGTAGACTCTCACTTATTTTTATAAAAGACAACGATTGTAAAGAAATGCTTTAAATTTCAGCACTATTTCCTATGTTCTTATGTTATGATATGCTAAGAGGCTTGTATGAGGCTCTTTGGAGTCTTCTAGGGTTTTAGGGTGTCTCAAACCACGTCTAGTAGAGTCTTTTTCATAAATGTGAAGCGCACCACATTTATGAATCGTAGGCTATTGGATGTTAGGAAAACTTCACTTCTTTATTTTCTATGTCGTGCCATAGAGTTTAGCTTTTTCCTAATATGTGCCCTATGGTTTTCAAGATATGACTACTTAAAGGTCTAACATTTAAAGGAATGAGGAAGACAATCTGGAGCAAGAGGTTCCCTCCAAGCTCCAATTGTCCCTATAGGGGAGAATGTGACTAATGAAAAGATTTGGTTGGCTTTTCTAATGTTAGCTCAAGTCATGACGGCTCAAGTGAGTCGGCAGGTGGTAGCTCTGGTGGATCCGATAATGAGTATGGCTATCTTGAGAGTGAGATATTTTATGAGGATGAACCCTCCAGAGTTTTATGGCTTCAAAGAGAGAGAGGGTCCTCAAGAGTTTATAGATGAGGTCTCTAAGATGTTGGACTTGGTGGAAGTGACTCCGGTAGAAAAGGCGGAGTTGGCCTCTTGTCAACTCAAAGGGGTTGATCAAGTTTGGTTTAATTAATGGAAAGAGGCTAGACCGGTAGGAAGAGATCCCATAGAGTGGGAAGTGTTCAAGAGTCCTTTTATAGATAGGTTCTTCCCTTTAGAGATGAGAAAAGCTTTGGTGCTTAAGTTCATTAACCTTAGACAAGGTGATATGGGTGTTAAGGAATATGCATTGAGGTTCAACCAAGTGTCTAGGTATGTTCCAATTCTAGTGTCTGATCCTAGTTCGGAAATGAGTAAGTTTGTGTTGGGTTTGTTCGATCTAGTGGGAAAGGAATGTCGTATGGCTATGCTTGATCATGATATGAATTTTTTCTCCATGGGATTTTTGCTCTCCAAATTGAGGAAGAGAAACTTGGAGCAAGGTTGAGGGAGAGAAAGAGGATGAAAATTCTTCTCTTGAGAGGTCCTTTGGACAAGGTCCTTCTATGTTTTACTCAAGATTAAGTGATGAGAGGGTGTCTAACCCTAAGCCTCCAAGAGGGAATATTAGTGAGTCCTTGTGGTTTCTTTGTGCTAGGTGTGATAAGAGACATGCGGGTAAATGCTTAGCGGGTTCCAATAATTGCTTCGGTTGTGGTGAGTCAGACCACAAGATAAGGCATTGCCCTAACGTTGATAAAAATGAAGGGGATAGTTATCGTAAGTTTCAACCCTACCCTTCATCTGGTCCTAGTGGTTCAAGTGCTAGTGCTCTAAAGCAAACTAGGTCCTTTGCTCATCAAGCTAGAGGTGAACAAGAGTGTCCTCCAAATGTTGCTCCTGGTATGTGTTTCATGCTTATTTAGATTCCAGTAGTGCTTGTCTTTTGTGACTTGATAGATTTGACATGGTGGGCTTTTATGTTGTTTTTAGTATAAATGGGTTTCATTATTGTTGGTGTGTTTGTTGGTAGAACTTAACTTAGTCATGATGAGTTTTAGGGTGTGTTAGGAGATTTGATGAATAAAGTGTTTGAGTGATGCCTAACAGAGTTGAGTTAGTAGATTCCTTTAAAAGACGGTAGGAGTGTAATTCACCACTGTCTAGAATCATCCTGTGTGGTGAAGGTGAAAGTTTAGTGATATCTTGACCCAACCTTAGAGGTAAATGAAATGGTGTTTAGAAATATCTTAATAGGCTTACTCCCAAGGGGGAGATAATGTGCTTAGATGGCAAAGTGGTTAGGTGTTCTTGATGTTCATGATTTTGATTGGCTTGAAATTTTCACCTTGAGAGGTGTAATGGGGTTGAAAAGTTTAGTCCCCGTTTAGTAGTCCCATATGAGGTCTTGAGTGGTGTTAGTAAGGTTTCTTGTGAACAAGAGTGCTTAAATGAGAACCTCTCTAATTTGGAAGTACCGGTAGAGGTCTTAAATCGGCAAGTTAAAAAAAATATAGAAAAATGATGAAAGTGTGAAGGAGAGGTCTTTGTGTGAGGGTTGTAGGTGAGGGTTCTACTTGGGAGGCCAAGGGCCAATGAGATGTCCCGATATCCTTATCTTTCCTTTTATTACTCCTTTAGCTTGAAATGATAAGTTTCCCTTGACTTGTTTCATGATTGTGAAGTCTTGGATGTTGTAAGTAGTTCCTCTAAAATTTCCTTGTTTTCGAAGTCATGTGTGAATTATGTGTTTTCCATGATATCCTTATATTATGCATGTTCTTGGTGAAATTCATGTTTTATGAGAAAATGAGTTTTCATGATTTATGTTCCTCATGTTGTTGTGCATTTGGTATGAGTTGCCTATTTGACTTCATGAGATGTGTTGATGAACATGCTTTGGTATGCTTTTGAGAGAAATCGCTTATTGGCTCAATGATGTTGTGTTGATCATTATTTTAGTTGGAGAAGTGAGTTCCTCTTATGAAAAATGAGAAATATTGAGTTTCGTGCATATTGGGTTGGTAGATGTAGTTCCTACTCACTCATATTGCATTGATTACATTCGAGTTGGAGTTGATGTTTTCTCCTTTAAATAATTCATTGTTTTGATATTTCATGCATAATGGGATGCTAGTCTTGAGTTTCCATAAAGTTTTTAGAAATATCATTCGAGGACGAATGTTCCAAAGGGGGAGATAGTGTAACACCCGGAAAACTAGTAGGTGGAACTAGAGCATTAAGTTTTAGAGTTTGGTGTGTTGTTTAGAATCATAAAATGGCGTCCCCTACTTAGGATAAGGTACTTAGGGGTTAAACGTCATGGTACGACCCCGCAAGGACCAAGCAAGGGTCTTTGAGGACGACCCTAAAGCCTCACCCCAAATCTGCCCAAAACAGCCTTAGATGGTGGCCTACGGATGGGACCTGCTGGGCATAGGTCCATCCACACCTTGTAGCTCATAGTCGTGGGTCAAGGGCCATGATGAGGAGTTGCAGGCCATGAACCAAGAATCTGTAGAACGCCCTGTAGACCCACCCACGGTCCGTTGGGCTAGGTCATAGGTCATGATTGTAGGCTGCCTCAAATTTGGCCAAGCTTAGGGTCTTTTAGGTAATTTCTTATTTAATTATTTTAATGTGGGGTCATTTTATATCATTTTAATACACCTATATAAGTAATTTTAAACCATTAACTAACTCATATACTTTATAAATCCCAAACCCAAAATCATAACCAACTTTACCACAAAAAATATTCTCTCTAGAACTCCAAGGAAGAAGAAGAAGATCAAGTTAGGGCTTGAAGAAGAATGCTTTTTTACTCGAATTTGTGGGATTTCTTCACCTAAGGTATGGTAGTCTTTGGTTCATGGAATGATTTCATCCATGAAGTCCTCAAACTCTGTCTCCAAAACCTAGGGTCTTCACTCAAAGTCAGGGATTCTTTCTAAAAACGTTTTCAATGATTTAATTATCTTATATTATGATTTATTTGCTGTTTTATGGTGGTTTTATGATAAAATATCCCATGAATCCATGAATTTCCCTAATTTCCCAAATTGGATCTTAAAGTGTGGGTGTTGATTGGTATTAGTAGAATGTTATAGAATCATGAATATAATGAATTGATTACTTGAATTATGTATTAATTGAGGAATTTATATGGTTTTGATGTAGAATTTCCTCCAAGAACCCATGAACCCCCATGTCTTCAAATTGTGACTATGTGATGTGGGTGAATTGTGGTGAGATTAATATTATGAGATTATCTGATAGTAGTTTAGTTATTTGAATCATGTTACCATCTATATCTAATGTAGTAATTCTTGATTGATTGGTTGAATGTGATTTATAGTCCTTGAAGGGCAAAACTTGAGTATTAGCTATGTGTATGAAACATGTGTGTATACAATTACATTGCTTTAAGAGTAAACCGAATATATTATAATCTAATTGTTGTATTTATTGTATGATTATCCTCAATTACACACTTAAGTAAGAATATCATACAATGTGAAAGGTTTGTCACATATAGTGATTCTATGGTTTGAAGACTAGTCTCACTTATTGAATCTAGGAGCTTTAGCATGACTTTGTCTGATTGAGTGTCAAGACACCTTTCCATAATTATCAATTTAAGTCAAGACTTAATATAAACTAAATGGGAATTATGATTAGCACCAAGTGGATATTGAGAATGAGATGGAAGCTCCTCCGTTAGTAGAGGGCGGGTTTCTAGAAGAAGTCTCGTGAGATGGAAGCTCCTCCATTAGTAGAGGGAGACTTTCTAGAAGCAATCCCCTTATCCCATAAACTCGGTGCCCACATAGGTTACTTAGATATTGGATCCACTTAAGCTAAGATTTTGGTTTTACCTTACGAAAGTAGGACAACCCCTTTTTTGGTGTGGAGGAGACACCGGATTCCATGAATAAGCTCTCATTGTCTATGTCGGTTAAAGCTAATTCCCACAAGGTCAAGTTTAGGGTGAACTATGCCTATTCAAGAAGTACTACTTAGTGTGGGTGAGGGTATGGGACTTCATCCATGCATTGCACAAGTAGGCTTTGAGAGTAGTTATGGTAGGTTCCTCTTTTGTCATGATTATTCATGTAGTGAATGTGCTTGTGACTAGATTGCAATTGCATTAGATGTTAAGGCTACTTGTAATGTTGTATGCTAACTTGCATTGTTGCCATGGGTTGATTTCCTTGATATAGTTGACTAAAAGTGAGTGTTTCCTTGTCTATGAGCAATAGGCTAAAGGTGTGATTAAATGATGGTAAACATGAATGAGGATCTAAAGTGACTTTCTTAGTATTGGTGGGATGATGGGATCTGATTCATAAATTCCACAAGCTTGCCTTGAGGTAGCTCGTGAAGTGCTTCTCTCATGTCATGCTAAAGCTATATTGTATTGACTATGTATATGTGCCTAATGATATTCCTTATACTAACTAGTTTTGATTGTTATCTACTATGCTATAGTCTATGCCTTATCATGATGTATCTTATGCTTATGACTTGTGTTTTCACACTACTTTTTAAATGATGGTTTAAACTAGCAAAGTGTAACACCCCAAAAATTAATAAGTTGAACTAAAGAGTTCTAGAGCTTTACGTAAGAGTTTCGGAGTGTTGTATGAAGATTAAAACTAACAAAACCTATTCCCATACTTAGAATAGGGGTTTAAGGGTTAGGGCGTCAAGGTAAGACCCCCCAAGGACCACCCAAGGGGTCCTTGATGAGGACCTCAAAACAGCCCAAAAAGCTGTCAAAAAAACAGCACCTACGCCCACCTACTGGCCGTAGGTGAACCCACTCCCCGTAGGTGGGGGTCGTGGATCAAGGCCTGCACAGGCCTGCAATGTTGAGCCTCTTACCAGCACCTACGTCTTTCCAGTACACCCCTTAGGCCCACCCATGGTCGGTCGGTGGGGGATCCATAGGACAAAGCAGTTTTTGAGTTTTAGTTTTTAATTAGGTGTTGTGGGGTTAAGTTAGTAATTAATTAGGGGGTTAAGGTAGGTCGGTTAGTTAGTTATTTAACCATCTACATAAGCTTAATAGTCCCCTAAAACTAAGTCATTAACTCATTCATCTAAGAACCCCAAATTCTCTCCAAAAATCCTCTCTCTAGAAGTGAAGAAGAACAAGAAGAAGAAAAGAGAAGAGGGAAGATTTTCCTCCATTGATTCAAGCTTGATTATGGTTTTGAAAAGAGGTATGCTAGCTTAATCATCTATGGGTCCTTCCACCCATAGAGCCCCCTAGGTTTTCCCCCAATTGTGAAGTCAAAAACCTAATCTAGCTAAGGTTTCCTTATATATTGTTGGTAGGGTTTAGGTATGATTCCAATCTAGTGGATAATACCTAATTATTATTGTATTGTCATGGAATTATGATGTTATGAAGAAATTATGTGATTTCTATGGTAAACCTTAGTCTAAATTGATGAATGTGATATTTGTAGGTTTATGCCATTAGAGGTGAAATTGAAGGTTCACAAGTGATCTTGTTAAACCAATGTCTTGTGTAGTAATTGTTCAAGATTATGAATACATGGACATGAATTGAACTAAACTCTATTCTATATGATGAATCTTGACATATAAAGTTGAAATTGAACCTTTAGGATGAGTTGTGGCTAGAATCACCTAGTAATGAAAAATGTGATTAAATGCCTTTTAATCTAGGTTCACAATATGTTTCCATGATATATAGTTATTGAGAAAGAAGACTCATATTTGTGGATGTTGATCACTAGGACTTAAGAGTGAAGCTAACATGATTAATCATAGATGCTAATTCTTTGAGAGTAGAATCTACATGTCAATACAAGGCTAATGAGTAGAATTATATTTAGAGACCTTTACCTACCTAATTCACCTTATGAATCATAGATGGTAGGAAGTAATAAAATCACCTAGGTTTTGAAGATATCCTTGTCTAATGTAGAATTCTAGACATGATATTAAGATGAAATCAACATGAAATAGTTCTCACATAGTAATGGTTCTAGGGTTGAAGGACTTCTCCTACCTAATTTAAACCAAGGCTAGATAGCCTTTATACCTTGATCATGGATGGTGATAGTTGCTCACACATGGTCTAAAAGAGGTATTAGCATGGATTGGTTGTCAAGAACACTTTTCCATAAACTTGAGCCAAAGTAGAGATTTAATGATTATCTTGTGGGATTCATGCCTTGCATCGAGTGGATATTGAAATATGATGGAGGTTTCCACCTAGTTGAGTTTGGGCTTTCATGGAGGTTCCTACCTAGTTTAGTTTGGTCTTCCAATATAGGATCTCTCACCTAGAAGAGTCCAGATTTCCCAAAGTGTGTCTCATGATATGGAAGCCTCACCTAGTGGAGTTTTGGGTTTCTAGTAGCAAACTTTGTATCCCATAACTACATGCCCCGTAGGAAAGTTAGCTAGTGGATCCAACTAAGCTAACAAATCGGACGTACCTTAGGCAAGTGGACCAACCCTTGATTGTGTAGGTAACACCTTGAGTGATCACGTGATAGCTCATATTTTCTCATGTCGGTTAAGGCAATATCCCAATTAAACAAGATTAGCAATGAACTAAGATTGTGCTCAATATAGAATCTACTAGAGTTCAAACCTCATGGGCTAAGATTGTGCATAATATAGCATCTCCTAGAGCCCAATGCAAGTAATAGTCTAAGATTGTGCTTGAAGAGGCATCTCCTAGAGATCAAACTAAATGAACTAAGATTGTGCTTTAAGTAGTATCTCCTAGAGTTCAAACATGATGAACTAAGATGTACCTAGTATAGTATCTCTTAGGGTTCAAAACAAGAAGTAATTAAGATAGACTTCGTAAAGTGTCTCTTAGAGTTCCCATGCTTCAAAAAGGGGCTAGTCCCTAATTAAGGAACATCAATATGATGACCTAAATAAGTACTTAGTATTAGTGGTAGTATGGGATGCTACTCATGCAATGCACAAGTATGACTAAAGGTTACCTTATTAGTGTTGTCTTACATGAGTCATGCTTGATGGATTGTTACTATAGATGCCTTCCAAGATGTGATTAACTAAAGGTGATAGTTCCCCTGTCTACATGAAGTAAGGTAAGAATGAGACCAAAGGAGTGTAAATATGACTAGGATGACTTAAAGGTTATGCTTAGTATGGAGGGTATTATGGGATGCCTTTCATGCATTGCACAAGTTTGCCTTGAGGTTACTTAGGAGTATGGTTCCCTTATGGTAGAAAGTTTTAAGACTTTACCATGCATATAGGATATGATTAGGATGACCAAAAAGGGGTACTAGGCTTGGATGGTATTATGGAATGTTATTCATACTTTGCACATATATGCCTTTGAGGTTACTTGAGAATGGTTCTATTATGGTATAGATGACTAAGAGTCAATTATGCTTATTATGATTATGACTATCTCCTATGATCATTAATTATGTCTTATGTTGACTTATGAGGATATGATTCTTATGTTGGAGATTATGCTATGATTATGTTATTATCGCTTATGCTTATGTCTTATGTTGACTAACCATTTTGAGATGCTTTTGTGGTGTTGTGCTAGCTATCATACTTGGTATATTTTGTACTAACTCATGCTTTGCCTACATTCTAATCAAATGTAGGGTTTGGAGACTTGAGTGCTATCTTGAAGCTAGGTTTCTAAGAAGTTGCAAGGAGTTGAAGATCTTTGTGAGTTCACATAGCTTCGAGGACAACACCCACATTTCCTTTATGTCTTTATTTTCATGTTGAGACTATTGTATAGGCTGTGTCCCAAGAGTTTATTCTAAAATTTGTATTAGATGGTTTGAGACAAAGTATGGAAAGACTTACATTTGCTTTTATGAAAAATGACTTCGATTGTAAAAGTTTTAAATTTTCCCGTATTTTCTATTAACTTATGTTCATGATCTTCTAAGGGCTTGTATGCGAACCCTTCGGGGTCAAGTATGACATGTTACGTCTAGGGGGTACCTCTGGGTAGTGACAAACTTGGTAATCAAAGCACAAGGTTTATAATGGTTCTAGGATTGTCTCAAACCACGTCTAGTAGAGTCTTGTTCATAAATGTGAAACGCGCCACATTTATGAATAGGAGGCTATTGGATGCTTAGGAAATCTCACTTCTTCAACTGAACTTGAGTTTTATTTAAGGACAAGAAAAAGTTGCTTTTTTTATATAGATTTAGTGTCCTCAAATTCTTAATTTGTGCCAATAATTGATGTTAAATCCTTGACTTTCAAGAATATAGATTGAGGAACAAAGCAAGGACACTAATAAAGAAAAAGGAACAAAACAGGATGAAGAAATGAAGATGGGTAAGCCTGAGGATCGAAAAGAGCACTCGGCGTGTTGCCCAGTGGCTCATTAGCCCGCCTAAAGTTACAGTGTGCCAAGCTCTGAAGGAAGGAACCAAGTCGGCGATGAATAGGAGTAGTCGGCGGATTGCTGATTGATTCTGCAATGCCAAGATAGTTTGCCCAAAGGTACAGACCTTGAGGATGCTTAATCCCAAGGCGCGAGGGTGATGGAAGAGACCAAAGGGGGGCTCGTTGAGTAGTTCGACGAGCCCAACTTACTTCGCAGATTGACTTTTCGCAGCACATTTTTGGCGACTATAAATACATTTTTGAACATTTCGTTTGACAACTTTTTTTACATCTAAAACATTATTATTATGTTTTGAGCATCTTGAGAGAGTATCTCTAGTTTTTCCTTAGCTTTGAGGGATTGAAGAAATTAACTTTTGAGAAATTGGAAGTGGGTCTTTGAGATTCATCAAATTGGAACATTGTAAAGATGAAATCACTAGTACCCAGTTGATAGATAATCAATTCGGTAATTGTTTTTACCTTTTTATAATATCTAGCTAAAACCCCAATTATTGGGGTGTGATTATATGATTGTAGGTTGATTTAGCATATGGATATTGCTAATCGTTAGTTTAAATTTTATTTAAAAGTGAGTGCAATCATTAATTATGGTTTAACTTAAAATATGTAGTTCAGAATGCAGTTCTATGTTTGTGTTCTTTTAGAACTAAGATTTTTGGTTGATGGTTTGTGGGTATTGAGTTGATCTGGGTTTAGCTCGAGATAGTAAATTCTAAACTTAATCCAACACATTTAGCTCGAAAGAGTGAATGGATTAAGGTGTCGGCTACTCTTAATTTGCATGCTTGTTGATGTTAGAGAGAAATCACTTGATTCGGGGTAATTGTTTAAGAGAAAATTACCTCCCTTATAGTCCAACCTACTCACTAATATCTAGCTATTTACTAATAGTTGCAATTACCCATATGTCTATATTTTCCTATAATCGATCACATCCCAAGAATCCGTCTCTATATTGTTAATTCGTATTGTTTGTGACTGTTTGTAGTTGTTAATCAAAACCAAAACCCCCATTTGACATTCATGTCACCCTTTGATTTGAATAATGTCTTTATTCGATAATTTTTATTCCTATGACTGATTTGACCACATTTATACTTCCCAATTGAATCTGAAACACGTACCGCTCCTTGCGGGATTTGACCCCAACTCATTTAGCTGGGTTTTATACTAATTTACTATCGTTGAACACCTAGAATTGGATGAGGTATGCTTGAAATGTTAAATCAGTCGCAATAAACAACAAACTTATCGATTCTTTCTGGTAAAGTCAACACCACAGCGGAAGTAAGTCTATCTTTTAATTCTTGGAAAATCTTCTCGCATTCTTCCAACCATATAAACATAGCTTTATTTTGGGTCAATGTCGTTAATGGAGAGACAATAGAACAAAACCCTTCCACAAAACTTCTATAGTAACAGGCTAAACCCAAGAAACTTCTAATATCCGATGTGGATAAAGGTCTAGGACAACTCTTAACCACATCCATATTCTTAGGATTTGCCTCAATACCCTTACCAAAAACAATATGACCAACAAAATCCACGAACCTTACCTAAGGTAACATTTGCTAAACTTTTCAAAGAATTGTTGGTCCTTCAGAACTTGGAATACAATCCTAAGATCATCGGTATGCTTGTCTTTACTTCTCTAATAGATCAATATATGATCAATGAACACAATCACAAACGTATTGAGATATTGTCTAAACACCCTATCCATCAATTCCGTAAAAACATTCAGAGCATTAGTCAGGCCAAACGACATTACCAAAAACTCATAATGACCATACCGAGTTTGAAAAGTTGTTTTCAGAACATCATCTTGTCTCACATTCAGTAAGTGGTAACCCGACTGGAGGTGAGTCTTAGAGAAGTAGATTTATCCTTGTAGTTGATTAAAAATCATCTATTCTTGGAAGAGGATATTTATTATTAAAAGTAAACTTGTTCAATTACTTGTAGTCAATACATATTTGAAAGAAACAATCTTTCTTCCGAACAAATAAAACTGGAGAATCCCATGGAGAAATGCTCGGTCGGATGAAACCCTTATCCAACAAATCTTTCAATTCCTCTTTTAAATCCTTAAGTTCTACTAGAGCCATACGATAAGGAGGAATAAATATAGGTTGTGTATATGGTAGAACGTCAATACCAAAGTATATTTCCCTTTTGGGAGGAACACGTGGTAGATAATCGAGAAACACTTTGGGGAACTCATTAACAATGGAGACCGACTCAAGAGTAGGGATTTCAGAATCCATATCCCTAACCCAAACAATATGGTGTATGAAACCCTTAGAAATCATATTCCTAGCCTTAAGATAGGAAACAAATAGAACCTTATAGAATTTCCCCCTTATAACTCTATAATCGGTTCATAGAAACTTTACTACTCGGGTTCTACAATCAATAGAGCATATTATGATTGCAGTCAATACATACCAAGGATAAAATCATAATCTAACGTATCAAGCTCTACAAGATAAACATGAGTGATTCTATGGGATAAGGAGATGGTACACTTTCAATAGACTCTCTTAGCCATTATAAATTTAACAACAGGAGAACAGGTAGAAAAAGGATCTAACAACACATCCGGAAGAATTTAAAATCTGATGGCCACATATGGCATTAGAAACGACAAGGTAGCACCGAGAACAAGTAAAGCATAAACATCAAAATGAAAAACTGTCAACATACAGGTAACCATAGGGAGAACCCTTTTTCTCATGATGAGTCTGAAGTGCATAAAATGGGTTTATCTTTGACTTCGACTAGAACCTGACGAAAGGTAAGCTTGAGCCCATCGACAATTATCTCATTCATTCTTAGAAACTGAGGGGTGATCCCTTATCTTATGATTCGTATTGCCACGATAAAAGCATGCATTAGAACTAGCTAAACATTTACCTTTATTCTTTCTTCCACACATAGCACAAGTAGACAATGAAGATCCACCACCATTACATCCTTGAGGATTATGGTTAAACACTCTATTTTTGTTGAACTTAGGAGGATATTGGATGAACCTTGACCGAAAACCCTCTATCGATATTTACAATGACCATTGTCTATCAGACCTTGAATGTGAGAAGTTACCCTCACCGGTATGGCCTTCTTTGTCTCCCTAAATCATCCCCTAAGTTTCTCCTCTTCAATTTGTTTAGCCTGAACCATAAGATGAGAAATGTCCATATCATTGATAATAATAGTAGTACAACATTCCTTTACCACCATCTCAAACACGCCCAAACAAAATTACTCATTATTACCCTAGGATCGACAACCATAGATGGACCATACTTAGACAATTGTGTGAAATTCAAAGCATATTCCTTCACCCTCATGTTTCCTTGATGAAGGTTGATGAATTCAAGAACCTTTTCCTCCCTTATTTCAAGGGGAAAGAACCTATCAAAGAAAGTAACTTTGATATTTTCTCAATCAAGAGGACCCGCATCTTTTTCCCTCTCTTTTTTCTGTTGGTTGAACCATATTTGAGGAACACCCTTACGTTGCTAAGCGGTCAATTCCGCCTTTTCCACCGGTGTCACTCCCATGATCATCAACGTCTTATACACTTCATCAATGAACTCTTAAAGATACTCCTTAACCATGGAACCATGAATCTCCAGAGGATTCATCTATGTGAAGTCTCTCACTATAGATGCTGCCATACCCACATTTGTGTTCATGGGGACCACAACCTCCATATAGGCTTGATCCGTCATGGCTTGAGACAACCCTTGAAAAGAAGCCCTAAACTCAGCATTAGTCACTTGTTCGACTAAAGGTTCGACCAAAACTTGAGGAGCTTCTTGAGAAGCTTGAGGAACTTCTCTTTTCAAATTCTCTTCTTCATTCCTTCTTGCATAAGCCTTTCAAGTGACGATAATTTGAAAAGTATTCGATAGAGATTAAGTGAGAGACATTATAGAGTTAAACTTTATCGCATGAATTTAGAGTAATGAAAGAGGTGGAGTTTCTGAAACATCTTATAGCTTTTTATTCATAATTGTGGTGCACTTAAAACTCTCTACTCGGCATGGCTTATTAGACATCCTCAGTCCTTTCTAAGCCTTGTTCTCTGAATACCAAGTTTTGTCACGACCCAAAGTATACCCTAGACGCAATATTGTGTATAAGACCCCGAGAGGCCGTGTATAACACACTAAGCATACATCATACAAGATAATGGATTTTAGTGTTTAAAAGAAAATTTAAAAACATAAGATTTTATAAAACGTAGAAGACGTCTAACATAGTCTCAAAGACATCTAGTACATCAGGAGTGAACGAGATGTAACTTGTATATCACATACAATACTAAAAAGAAAACACAATATGAAATAAAATCCTGGTCCTCAGAACATGATGACTCACCAAACTTCAATATATACAAAATGGATCTCTAGCCCTGGGGATGTGAAATAGGAATGCCGACCCTACATTTTGAAAGAATGTAGGCAGGAGTATGTGTTAGTTCAATTAATATACAAAGTATGGTAGCCATGGATAAAAGTTACCAAATCAGGCTAAAAGAACTTTTCATGACATGCAATGATCAAGCTAAATTATGAGATAAAAAGGGTTAAAAAGCATAAATATGGTCAATGCTAGCTTACATGTTTAAGGCACTCATGAAATACTTCTACAAGTAACCTTAGTTCATTATTGTGGGAGATGTAACTTTAAACGACATAGAGACCATGTGAGGTACAACATGGAATATGGTGTCAACCCTACACCAAAAATGGGTATCATAAGTGCCAATATAGGACCATGAAATTCTAACTTATGTGGATCCACTAGCTAATGTCTATCCAATGAAATTTTCTTCTTAAAATTTTTATTCAACTTTTCAAAATCAGCAAGTGGTAAGATAAATACTTAATCAAGCTGGCCAAAGAGCCAATTCACATCAAAATAATGTGTGGTCATGTGAGAAAACATAGAAATAAGGGAAGAAGGTTCTGAGGAAAACTAACAGTAAGTTTCGTAAAGCCTCCAATCAAAAAAAATCTTTAAAAAAATATACTCCATCAGTTATCACATGTGTCAATTAAAGAAAATGCAGCAAAAATTACACAAGAAAGAAAACTCTAGTTATGAGATCGACTTAAGTAGATTATTGACACATAAAAAAGGAGAGAACTACTTATTTCTTGAATCAATGGAAGCCTAACATTGGACAAACCAAGAATAGCACTGCGTGGTACCTGATTAACGTTTTAAGTACACCTTATCCGATACTAGGAGTAAATAATCATTAACTAGTATAAAATCCAACGAAGAATTGGGGTCGAACCCACAGGGAGCAGTACATGCCTAAATTTCAGTTATGAAATTATAAAGTGGTCTATTCGGTTATAGGAATAGAATTTATCGAAAAGACATGTAAACAAGTCTAAGGGGATGACAAGGAATGTCAGATGGGGGGTTTGGATTGTCAATAATCAACTACTACACAATCAAACATAGAGGAAATAACAATATCGAGAGGAGTTCTTGGGATGTGATCGATTATAGGCAAATTTGACAATACGAGTAATTGAAACTACTAATAAATAGCTAACTATCAGTGGGTAGGCTAGACTATGAGTGAGATAGTTTTCTCTCAAACAACTATCACGATTCAAGTGATTTCTTTTGAACATCAACAAGCATAGCAAATAAAAACATCCCACACCTTAATTCATCTACTCTCTCGAGCTAGATAGGTAGAATTGAGATTAGAATTTACTCTTTTGAGCTAACATCATATCAACCCAATAACTACACTCATCAATTGAAAGCTTTGATTCTAAAACTTCTTTTTCAAGTTAGCCTAGAATTATATGTTCAAATTGCATTCGCAACTACAATTCTTAGTTTAAAAAACAGCTATCAAATTAACCCATTTCAATTAAGCATTTAAATCAGTAACTTACAATACCCATAAGGTAATTCAGCCCATAATCACATGATCACACCCAAAGAATTGGAATTTTACCTAGACATCGTAAAAATAGAGAAACAAGTAAAAATTACTTTAGCCATAATCTGGGTAAAGGTTCCCATGTCATTACAATGGTCCAAAATGATGAAATTCAGAAAACCACTTGCAAATCCTCAAAATTAAGCTTCGAAATCCTTAAAGTCTCCAATAAGAACTCAAAAACTAAGAGAAAACTCTAACTCTATAACTTGGGGGTCAAAACTCTCGAGGAACTCCTCAAATTTAATTTAAAATTCTAATTTATAAGTGCCCAAAATTTGGCGTAAAAGACCATTGGACGGAATAAGTCGCGCCTCGCCGAATAGGTCGGTGATCCGCCCTTTGCACCATTTCTTTGCCATTTTTCATTGGCCTTTTGTCTTCAGGGTTCAGTGACTTTAGGTGATTAGAGTGGCTATTGGGTAGTCATTTAGCGATCCGCCGACTACCCATTCTTGTCGCTTAGTTGGTTCTTTACCAAAACTGACATGATGGAACTTTAGGAGAGCTAAAGGGCAACTCGGTGGTTCACCGCGTTGTCTTGGCGATCACTAGGATTGTGTTTCTTCACCTCTTTAACTTTGTAGTTCTTTTTTGTCTGGTCATGTCCTTGCATTCCTCCTTAGAATTCATAGCTGCAAATTAACACTTTCACATCAGTTTAGAGCCTAAATTAGGCATTTGAGGACACTTATACTATCAAAACAAAGCCCTACATTAGTTGAAATCTCAGACTCATCAACACCCCAACTTAATATTTTGCTTGTCCTCAAGTAAAATTCAAGATCAATCAGTTCAAAAAAGGTGTCTACAAATAGTGTTGCATAAGAATCAATATAAATGCACACAACAAGGTTCAAACTACACATACAATACTCAATTATGCACTAAAAGATTCAAATTGTGACTCACCATTATAAAGTGTACTCAAGCTTTCTTACAACCCAGGGGTACCCCCTAGATGTAACAAGGCGTACAAGACCTCGAGAGGTCTCATACAAGCCCCTTAGCATATCATAACATAATATAATAGAAATGAGCGGAAGTTTAAAACATTTTTCATACCATCAAAGTTTAATAAAATGAACCAGAAGTCTATTACACTTTCTGAAACAATCTTAAACATGAATGGTCTTTGGGATACAACACATACAATAGTTCGCAACATAAATGAAAAACATAAGGATATGGTGTTTAAGCCCTTGAATGCTAGGAGGACTCACCAAAACTTCTCTTCTTGCTCAACTATGAACCTAGTCACGAGGATGGAAGTGAATATCGCCGAACCTTACATTTAATAAGAATGTAGGAAAAAAGTATGTGTTAGTACAAAATGTAATAATTATGATGGCTAGCATAAATCATCAACATAAGATTAATATAGGCATTAGTCAACATAAGACATATACCAAAATCATAAGAGATACATCATAAGACATAAGCTATAAGCATAAAAGACAATAACATAGTCCTAGGCATAATCAATGCATCTAGATCAATATACTGTTAGAGAAACACTTCATAAGTAAACTCAAGGCATGCTTTTGCAATGCATGGATAACACCCCATAAATCTCACCCATGCTAACGAAATCACTTTAGGCCCTCATTCATACTCATCATCTTTCGATCTCATCCTTGGCTTATTTCTCATAGACAAGGGAACATTCACCTTTAGTCAAACATATCAAGGAAGGCAACTATATCAACAATCCAAGCTAATCTAGCATCATGCAAGTAAATCTCATATTTGAACATACTTACAATACTTCCTTGAAGTAACCTTTTCCATCATAGACATGCTACATTGATTAGGGACTTGTCCCTCTTTAGCTATCGCTACTATACGTAGAGAAGAACTTCTTTATGCTAGACCAAGCTATCATGGAAAACACACTCTCATGCAAGTCCGAGCTATTCAAGGAAGTGTACTATTGCTCAATCCAATCATTATGAAATGGTGTGGCCTCACCAAGTAAAGCTATCATGCAAGCATTCTATTATGCTAGTCCAAGCTACATTGGAAGGGTACGATTTCTCAATCCAAGGCTATCCATAAGTTCTACTATCTCAAGCTACCATGCTTGGTATTTTCTGACAAATTCAAGCTATTCATAAAGGAATATCACGTCAGTACTTCAAGCTAACATAATTGATATATGCCTATTACTCATGAAAGGGTTCCCTTGGCCTACCGATTCAAGGTACATTGATGTTTTCTTAATCAAGACACAACTTCCAGTACAAGTGTCTACGATCATACAATAGTAAAGTAACCCACCCAAGGATTGGGATCGTTCCCACAGGGAGTGGTTTTGAGAATTAGTAGAAAAATAAAATTAAGTTCTAATTAGTCATAATTGAACATATTGTCGAATACAAACATAGTAAATCTAAGGGGTGAAACAAAAGTGTCAATTAACAATGGGGTTTTGTCACAAGTAAGTAAAAGCAAAGAGTACTAATCAAGGAGATGGGATTCTTGGGATGTGATAGGAATATGGGATAAACTATACTATTGGGTACATGCATTTGATAATAAATCCATTGTATATTTTTGACTAGGCTAGACTATAGAGGGGGTAAATTCTCTCTCGAGCAACTTACCCCGAATCAAATGGGTTTCTCTCGGACACCCACTTGCTGCATAAAGAACAACCTCTGCCTTAGCCCACACACTCTCTCGAGCTGAGTGTGTGGGAGAAGGAATAGGGTTCACTCTCTTGAGCTGAACCTCATGTCGACCCAATCCCACAAGCCATTAATTTAGTAGTCTTAGTTTTACGACCTCTCTCTCAAGCAAGCCGAAAACACAAAGGTGAAATCGTATTTGCAACTATAATTTCATTAAGTTCCACCACAGCTATTAAACGAAATCATATCTAAACAACAAATAAATCATCAGCAAGCAAGACCCAACAAATAATCTAACCCATATTCACAAAATCACACCCGAAGAATTGGGGTTTTAACTAGACATGTATAAGAGATAGAAATTTATACTAATATGAGTTTCCATTCAAATGGGTATGAAGATTTAAATCTCAAAACAAGTCAAGAGTGAAGAATCCATAAGACCCAAGTCCAAAATCTTGGAGTTGAAACCTTTTGAACCTTCAAGTTCTTCATAACCCTCTCCAAACTTAGAATTCAAAAATAGAAGCAAAGTGTGCAAAATTACTGTTCAAAGCTAAAAATTTGATATTAGAATAATAATTCTCAATGAGTATTTATAGTTTTCAAAATCTGTGCTGTGAAGGATCATGCAGCGATATTAGTCAGAATCACAGATCAACTCGTCGATCCGCCCTCTGGTCTAGTTCATTGTCGTCTTGCATTATCCTTCAACATCATCTTGTTTTGGATCATTAGGCGACATATTACTGCTTCACGGAACTACTCAGCGATAATTTGACTGCTCTTTTTCACCGCTGATTTGATCCTGTTCTTCGGGGCTCAGCACACTGGACCAAAAGGCGAGGGTAAGACCTTTTGGCGACTCGCCGAATGGGTTCAGCGATTCTCAGATCTTTATTTCTTCGTTCTTTCAGATGTGTTTGTTACTTTTTTGCTAAGTAGTGTCCATGCTTTCCTTCAAACTCCAAATACCTGAAACTTAAGGGTTTTCATTAAATATTGAGATAAAATATGCATTTGAGGACACTAATTCTATCAAAATATAGCCCTAAATGAGTCCAATTTGGGGACTCATCAACACCTTCAACTTAAAATTTTGCTTGTCCTCAAGCAAACTCAAGTTCAGTCGTTCAAAAAGGGTGTCTCAAACAGTGCTACACAAAATTCAATCATAAATGCACACAACAAGACTCAATTTACTTATGCAAAGATCAAATGTGCCCTCAAAGATTCAAGTTGTGACTCACCAATATCAAAGAATCTCATGCTCACAATACTTGCTTCAAATGCAAGTTCAAGCTCAACCAAAGTGTTCAAATTTCCTCACACAGGGAATGATTGCATATTCACACAATGGTTAACAGTTTAAAGCTTCGGAATCAGATGCAACACTCACACTCACAAAGAGGAACACAATGCATAATTCACCCATAGGTTTGCCCGTAATTTCCAATCAACATTTGTTTCAGATCACTAAAAATCAAAAAGGTCTTTTCATGGCATGTAATGGGGCTGAGTGCAAAGGTATGGTCATTTAGGCTTAGCGACTTTCATCCTCATAAAATATAGTGCTCACAACACTTCCTTTCCATTTCCTTCAACATTCCCTTTAGTGCTTTATGAGTCCATAGATTGGACTCATTTAGGGCTATATTTTAATACAAATTCTGTCCTTAAATGCTTATTTTATCTCAATATCTGATGAAAACCCTTAAGTTTCAGGTATTTGAAGTTTGAAGGAAAGCATGGACACTACTTCGCAAAAAAGAACGAAATGGCTGAAAAGAACAAGAAAATGAAGGCCTGAGGATCGCCGAGTCCACTTGGCGAGTCGTCGAAGGGTCTCAGTTCTCCTTTTGTTCCAGTGTGCTGAGCTCTGAAGGAAAGGATAAAGTCGGCAGAAAAAGGAAGCAGTCGGTGCATCACCGAGGAGTTTCGCGAAGTAGTACTATGTCGCCCAATGATCCAGAGCACGACAATGCCGAAGGATGGTGCAAGACGGCGATGAACTACACCAGATGGCGAATTGTCGAGTTGATCGGCTATTTCGACTAATGTCGCTGAATGATCCGCTGCAGCACATATTTTTCAAAATTATAAATACTCATTGAGGGTATAGCTTTGTATCAGATTTTCAATATAGAACAATTAATATAATTTTAAATGCTTTTTATTTTTGCTTTGAGTTTGAGAGGGTTTTGGAAACTTGAAGAAGAAGAGGGTTTCATCTCCAAGGGTTTGGACTTGGGTCTCTTAGATTCTTCATTTTTTGCCTGTAACAGGACTTAAATCTTCATACCCACTTGAATGCAAGCTCATTTAGGTATAAATTTATATCTCTTGATGTGTGGCTAAAAAACCAAATTCTTGGCCTGTGATTTAGCGAATATGGGTTAAGATTGTTGTTGGGTCTTGCTTGCTGATAGATTAGATGTAGTTTAATGGTGATTTCGTCAAGTAGTTGTGGAAGAATTTAACAAATTTGAAGTTGCAAATACAAGTTTATTTATGTATTTTTGGCTTGATCGAGAGAGAGGTCGCGAAACCAAGACTACTAGATTGATGTCCGAGAGGACTCCATTTGAAATGGGGTAAGTTTCTCGAGAGAGAATTTATTCCCATGTATAGATTAGCCTAGTCACTATTACTCTATAAATTCTCTATCGAAAGCATGAACCCAATAATTTATATTAACCCATATTCCGGTCACATCCCAAGTATTCCCTCTCATTCATAGATTTCTTTGTTATATCTACTGTTTTTGCTATACTTGTGACAAAACCCCTAAATTGATATTTGACACTTTTGTGTCCCCGTTTAATTTACAATGTTTTTAATCATTAATGTCTTTAGCTACGACAAGTTAGAACTAAATTTTATTTTTCTATTAATTCTCAAAACCACTACATTGGGACACGACTCCAACCCTTGGTTGGGTTATTATACTATTGCACGATTGTAGACACTTGCATTTGAAGTTGTGTCATTGATTATGCAAGTATCAAAATGGCGTTGTTGTTGGGGAGTTGTGTTATTTGGGAATGCTTAGTTAAGTAGAATTTTGTATTCTTCCTAGTTTTAGTTTTACTAATCTAAATTGTAGTTTTGCATTGCTAGTTTGAATATCAGAGCAGGGAACTAAGGATGGAAAATCATTATGGGTATCACACGGATCATCACCTTCTGAAACTATTGAACCTCAGGGATAACCTCCTAACATTTAAACATGTAGGGGATGAGACAACTCAGGAAATGTGGCTAAAGTTTCAAGTGGTGCTGCAACCATGCCCATCTCACGGGATGATGGACAACGGGCTACTGGAGTGCTTCTATAGAGGTCTTGGACCCGAGAATAGAGGTATAGCCAATCAACTTTGCGAAGGCGGTATGCTACACCAGCCCTATGAAGTAGTAGCAAAACTCCTTGATGGCATGATAGAAGCCAAAAAGAAAGAGGAGTGGGACGTACTAGTCACCCAGTTGAATGTTCTATCCACCCGAGTCACGGAATTGGAAGTACAAGCCATGAGAAAAGAAAAGCACTCCTCTCTTCGAGAGTGTAAACATGGGAAGAAATAGAGAGGTGTGCAGGATGATGAAGCTATATCACTCATTCAACAAAAAATTGAGGCACATGAGAAGTTGTTGAATGAGATGAAGGAGAACATCGAAATGCTAAACGAAGCATCAACCTCTCACTCCATGACTATTCAGCTGCAGGATGCTCAAATTGGCCATTTGATATCAGGTCATTACCCATAATTTGCCGAGGACTCACCTAATTACAACACGCTGTTTGGGAGGCAACCCATAACCCCTTAATATTTTATATTTGCATATTGGTATAATAATGATGTGTTGTGGTATAGGTTGAAAGGTGAAAAGTGCTCGAAAAGTGCAGAGTAGCAAGCAACATATCCAATTGGTGAGTCATCGAGGAGGTCGGTAAACTCGACCTTGTTCGTCGTTTGGCTCCAATCATCTCAAAAATTGAAGCATGTAAAACGCGGCGAGCTTGTGAAATTATTGGCAAATTGCCGACTTTATTGGCGATCTCGATGGCGACCATCAGTTGAACTCCCAGGTTTACTGGAAAGTTCAGTAAAACTTAGCGAAACAAGTGATTGCTCGGTGACACGCCAACTGATTCGACGATTCAGACTGATATCGCCGAGTACATAGGAATTGGACAACGCTTGAGTAAAGTTGAAACAAGGTTGCTGTGAAACATTCGAGAAAGTGGGTTGAAAATAGGCGTATTGGGTTGTTTAGCGATGCTATGGAGAGCTTGCTGAATCACTCAACGACTCGCTTAACATCCCCACCTCGCCTTCTTTTTAATGCTAAAATTGTGGAAGGTCTACACCCAAAGTCGCCGAAGAATCATGCCGCCCTGACAGATGGAGAAACCGCATATCCAGGATCACTTCTTTACCTCCCTATTTGTCTTACTTATTTTTATTTTTGAGTACTTTTAATCGCATTTGAGGACAAATGTTTTTATTTGTGGTGGGGTGAGGCTCACCTTTTGTGTGTTATTTGTGATTCGTGTTTTGTACATATTTGGGCTGATCTGTTTAAAATTGTGTCTACACTCCTTTCTGTGGATGTTTGTGTTCATGGCTCTCCTTTGTTTTAAATTACAAAAACGATTTTGACCCTTTCGGAAAATTTTAAAATTTTCTGTAAATTTTTGCCACCCCTTTTGTGTTGAAAGTGGCTGTTCTTTTGCAAAAATTAAGTCTTGGTTCCGATCAATACTGATGACTTGAATAGTGCCCTCAATCGAACGAACATGAATGTGTGGCTACGAGGAGGCCAAATGAAGTTGCATAGACAATATGTGAACTCTTTGCATCTCGTTGTGATTAGCCATTTATCAAATCGAGTCTCTTATGATGACCGTTGCACACTAGAGAACGTGTAGAGTCTTGTTTGACTTTGGTGTCGATGCCTTGTGTGATGAGATTACTTTGAACCATGCATGATAGATCCTAGAATTTACCCCGTTGGTCCGGTTAACTAAGTGATGCTATATCTTGATATGATCTTAGGCAACTTCTAAGAGTGTGAGCCAATTTGAAATATACCTCTTTTTGTGACCTACCTTGTGAGTGTGTGAACCTCTTTTGAACACCCCTTGAGCCTTACCTTTCTTTGGAAGAAACTTCACGAAACCATAACTTTTCTTTATCCACTACTCATAATCTTCTTGAATTGTGGTTAGTTGAATAGCCAAATTAGGCCAAAAGCCTAAGTTCGGGGTGTGGTAAAACGAAAAGGGGAAGTCAATAAATGCTAGCAAAGTCTCCTCTTACCCATGATTTAAAGAAAAATGGACCCCTCCAAAAAAAAAATGAAAGAAAGAAAAAGAAAAATAATGAAAAAGAAAATTGTGGAATAAAAGTACAAAAGAAATGGGGGTCCCAAACAATCCATGGAAAGTGAATAATAGGATGACTTATGAGCATTAAAGAGAATGATGAAGGAAAAGGAAAGGAAGTGTTGGGAGCACAACATTTCATGAGGATGAAAGTCATCGAGCCTAAATGACCATACATTTGCACTCAGCCTCATTACAAGCCTTAAAAACACCTTTTTGATCTTGAGTGAGCTAAAACAAATATTGATCGGAAAATACGAGCAAACCTATGGGTGAAAGCACACATTTTGTTCTTCCTTGTGAGAGTGAGTGTTGCATCTGATTCCGAAGCGTTTAACTGTTAACCATTGTGTGAATATGGAATCACCCTTTCTGTGAGGGCTTTTGAACACTATAGTTGAGCTTGAACTTGAATTTGAAGCAAGTATTGTGAGCACGAGATTCTTTGATATTGGTGAGTCACAACTTGAATGTTTTAGTGCACATTTGATATTTGCATAAGCAACTTGAACCTTGTTGTGTGCATTTATGATTGAGTCTTGAGTAGCACTGTTTGAGACACCCTTTTTGAACAACTGAACTTGAGTTTGCTTGAGGACAAGAAAAAGTTTAAGTTGAGGGTGTTGATGAATCCATAGATTGGACTAATTTAGGGCTATATTTTAATAGAAATTGTGTCCTTAAATGCTTATTTTATGTCAATATCTGATTAAAACCCTTAAGTTTTAGGTATTTGAAATTTGAAGGAAAGCATGGACACTACTTCGCAAAAAGAAACGAAAAGGCTGAAAAGAACAAGAAAATGAAGGCCTGAGGATCGTCAGGTCCACTTGGCGAGTCTTTGAAGGGTCTCAGTTCGCCTTTTGTTCCAGTGTGCTGAGCTCTGAAGGAAAGGATAAAGTCGGCAGAAAAAGGGAGCAGTCGGTGCATCACCGAGGAGTTTCGCAAAGTAGTACTATGTCGCCCAATGATCCAGAGCACGACGATGCCAAAGGATGGTGCAAGACGGCGATGAACTACACCAAAGGGCAAATCGTCGAGTTGATCGGTGATTTCGACTAATGTCGCTGAATGATCCGCTGCAACACATATTTTTGAAAATTATAAATACTCGTTGAAAGTTATAGCTTAATATCAGATTTTCAATATAGAACAATTAATATAATTTTAAGTGCTTTTTATTTTTGCTTTGAGTTTGAGAGGGTTTTGGAAACTTGAAGAAGAAGAGGCTTTCATCTCCAAGGGTTTAGACTTGGTTCTCTTGGATTCTTCATTCTTGGTCTGTAATAAGACTTAAATCTTCATACCCACTTGAATGCAAGCTCATTTAGGTATAAATTTCTATCTCTTGATGTATGGCTAAACACCCCAATTCTTGGGGTGTGATTTAGCAAATATGGGTTATGATTGTTGTTGGGTCTTGCTTGCTGATAGATTAGATGTAGTTTAATGGTGATTTCGTCAAGTAGTTGTGGAAGAATTTAACAAATTTGAAGTTGCAAATACAAGTTTATTTATGTATTTTCGGCTTGCTCAAGAGAGAGGTCACGAAACCAAGACTACTAGATTGATGGCCTAAGGAGTGGTCGACATGAGGTTCTGGTCGAGAGAGTGAACCCTAGTCCCACATCCTAACACTCAGCTCGAGACAGTGAGTGGGTAAGGCGTAGGCTGGTCTTCATGCAGCAAGTGGCTGTCCGAGAGGAACCCATTTGAAATGGGGTAAGTTGCTCGAGAGAGAATATATTCCCACGTATAGCTTAGCCTAGTCACTATTACTCTATAAATTCTCTATCGAAAGCGTGTACCCAATAATTTAGATTAACCCGTATTCTAGTCACATCCCAAGAATCCCCTCTCACTCATTGATTTCTTTGTTATTTCTATTGTTTTTTCTATACTTGTGACAAAACCCCAAATCGATATTTGACACTTTTGTGTCCCCCTTTAATTTACAATGTTTTTAATCGTTATGTGTTTAGCTACGACTAGTTAGAACTAAATTTTATTTTGTCTATTAATTCTCAAAACCACTCCCTTGGGACGTGACCCCAACCCTTGGTTGGGTTATTATACTATTGCATGATCGTAGACACTTGCATTGGAAGTTGTGTCGTTGATTACGCAAACATCATTGCTCATAAGTCATCCTATTATTTCCTTTCCATGGATTGGTTGGGAATCCCATTTCTTTTTGTACTTTATTCCACAACTTTCATTTTCATTCTTTTTCTTTTTCTTTCTCTTTTTTTATATGGAGAGGTTCCATTTTTATCAAAACCATGGGTCAGAGGGACTTTCTTGCACTTCTTGATTTGCCTTTTCTTGTCACCACACCCCCAACTTAGGATTTTAGCCTAAGTTGGCTATTCAACTAACCACAACTTCATGCGGATTATGGGTAATGGATAAAGAAAGGTTATGATTTCATCAAGTTTCTTCCAAAGAAAGGTAAACTCAAATGGGTGTTCAGAAGCAGTTCACACACTCACAAGGTAGGTAAGAAAAGAGGTATATGTAAAATTGGCTCACACTCTTAGAAGTTGCTTAAGATCAAATCAAGAGATAACATCACTTAGTTGACCGCACCAACGGGGAAAATTCTAGGATCTATCATGCATGGTTCAAAGTAAGCTCATCACACTAGGCATTGACACTACAGTCAAACAAGATTCCACACTTTTGCTAGTATGCAATGATCATCACAAGAGACTCAATTCGATACTAGGCTAGTCATAACGAGATGCAAAGAGTTAACATATTTTCTATGCAACTTGTTTTGGCCTCATCGTAGCCGCACATTCATGTTCGTTCGATTGAGAGAGCTATTAAAGTCATCGATATTGATCGGAATCGAGACTTAAATTTTGCAAAAGAACGGCCACATTCAACACACGAGAGGTGGCAATTTTTTTTTCCGGATGGGTCAAAATCATTTTGCAATTGCAAATAAAAGGAGCCATAAGCTCAAACATCCACAAAAACAGTATATCAAACACAATTTTAAACAGAACCACCCAAATACATACTCAAAAACACCAGTCACAAATAGCACACATAAGGTGAGCCTTACCCCACCACAATTAAAAATTATTTTTCCTCAAATGCAAATGAAATAAAGTATCCAAAACTAAAAGTAAGTAAGACAGAGAGGGAAGTAGAGAAAAATAATGTCTACACAGTCGCTCTATCTATCTGGAATCAGTGCCCGATGTGTCAGCCTGAATTTTGATAATGGCCCCCGGAGCTTCTTCAACAGATTCAGCGGCAGCTGACTTACTAAGAATGTCCAAATCATGAGCCGCAAAAAAAGAGTGGATAGCTGTGAAGAATCCACGTCTCCACGACAGATTAGGGGGGTCTCGGGGATTTTTTCTCTTGCTGGCACTGGGCTTCTTACCCTCATTATCCATTTTGAGAGGATTTGTTTCCTTTGTATTTTTCTTGAAATGTTTTGCTCTTGTTTGTCGAGGTGGCATATCTCTTCCAGCTACTTTTGGTCTAGCCATTTCTGCAAAACTTTGAGAAAAAGTCAGAAAGTATTCAGACAAAAGCATGGCAGCTCAATTGCAGAATCACTTCACCGAACCAGTTGTCAAAGCGCGCAACTACTTAGGCAGTTTGCCGAGTGCAGCGCATAGAGAATACAAGGGTGCAGACAAAGGGCGAACATGAAGTGTTTCGGCAAGGTGTCAAATGTGTTTAGTGACATCATGGTTCTCGCAAAAAGTTACAAAATTCAACATCATATTTGACATTAAATTAAAGGCGAGATGGCGATTTTAGGTGAACCGCTGAGTGGTTCGGCGAGCTCGACCCAGCTTGCCAAATAACCCAATGTGCCTGCTTTTGACCCAACTTTCCCAAATTCAACCCTGTGACCCCCGAAAACAAAATTAAGGCATGCACAACTAAAATTAGGCTTAGACCCAGTGAAAATCATGCAGAACCCATAATTTTTCCTCTAATTTAAAGTGCAACCTTCAGAAATCAACTATTTAACTTAGTATGGGCAAAAATTGTGAACCTAACAGGCAAACAAATATTTTAATCCTACCAGAGAGGACCAGCGCACATCATCAAAGTAATGCCATTTCATTTGAGTACAACTTTCGAAGAAAGGAATGTGGGGTTTGAAGTACCAACCTTTTACGCCGATCAAATGGATATTGAGATGCTAGGAAGCAATGTAATCCAACTCGTAGCATATTTCGATACTAAAAATACTCCAAAGATGCAAGAAACGTAAAACTAGAGTGCATGTGTGAGTTTGGGAAGATGAAAAAGTGAGGGCAACTGAATGAATTTGAAACTTTTAAACCTTTGGCCTGAAAAACCGTCCAGTTTTGGCCTATTCGGCGATATTAGTCAGGATCACCAAACCATTTGGGGTTTCGCAGAGTAGCCTCTTGGCATGCCAAATTTTACATAACTTCCAGTTGTTCTGGGGGTCCAAACAGAGGTCTCTGTCGGGATCGCCAACATGTTCGGCGATTCATCAATAATTTCCTGTGCTCGTCGAGTTTTACAGACTCCAATGCAAGTTGGTCTTGAGTCTAACGACGGTCTAATTCGGGGTCGCCAAACCGTTCGGCGATTCGCAGATTGGACCTTTTGCTCACCAATTTGCACTTTTCGTTCACTCTCCACACTTCCATCTGCACAATCAACACACCATTATTTTACCAAAGCAAAAGAAAGCACTAAATGGTTTTGGGTTACCTCCCAAATAGCACCTTAGTTAACGTCGTGGCACGACGCAAGTCAACCTTCAAACCTCATTTTTGGTGTTGACCATAGTGTCACTATGCAAACCCCCTTTCTGTTTCGAATTTAGGTGAGATGACATCTGACCCATTTGGGTCTCCAGCTTCTTGATTGATACTGAATGGGAGGTAATGATTTAGCTAAGGGTCGACACATCATCTTTCATCTCTTTCAAGATCTTATTTGACCCTTCAACTTTATTTAGGATACGAGAAAGCATATCCTCAGACCTACCACCCTCTGAATCCTTTGGCTTTTGGAGCTCGTGGGGAGGCACATACATGTCCTTCTCCCCATCCTTCCAATTAGGATTTTGGTCTCTCCATTCACGATCCTTCCATCCTTTATCTCTAGCCCAACCTTTGTTACCACTCTGCCTTGGGTAGTTTGAACGATAACCACCGCCTTGGTTGGCTAGAAAGTTCACTTCCTCATTATACAAGGCTTCAAATTTTGCCTCCTCAGGATTTGCACACCCGATCCCCACAACGTTGACACCACGGGCACTAGCCCCCATGACATTTTTAGATGAAATGTCAAGTTGTGTCATGATCTTGGCCATGTTTTGGTCTATCTCATTATCTTTTTCCATCTGCTCCTTGGATAGCTTGAATGTGAGAGGGGAGACTTGGTCTTCACGAGTGTACCATGCCCTATTGATGGTCGTCATGCCATCTAAGAGTTGGGTTGCTACTATATATGGTTGTTGCATCAGGCCACCAGGTGAAAGTTGATCAGCGACAACTTTGTTTACCGAATCTAGGCTTCGGTAAAAGTACTATAGCAAGACATTGTCGGGCAGACAATGAGTCGGGCATTGTAGCACCAACTTTTTAAATGGCAGCCAAGTGTCATGGATTGGCTCGCCTTCCAAATGCTTAAAGCTTTGGATACTATCCCGAAGAGTCATCATCTTCGAAGGAGGGAAAAATCGCACATTAAATGCAATTACCAATTCATCCCAAGAAGTGATGGATTCGCGAGGCAACTCTGCCAGCCATTTGCACGCCTCTCCCATCAATGAGAAAGGGAATAGCCTTAATCGAACTGACTATTGAGAGATGTCTTTGAAAGAGAATGGTCCGCACACATCCACGAAGTTTTGAAGATATTCGTGAGGATCCTCATGAGCCAATCCACTGAAAAGTCCCTTTAGTTACCAGAATTGCAACATAGTATTCATTATGTGGAATACTACATTTCCCTCGGCTGGAGGTAAACGGATGGCCCCAATACCTCGCATGAGATGGGGGTCATTAATGTTGGGCTCTTGGACATCGTTGAGATTTCCGATGTTGTCTTGGTGGGCCACCTGTCTACCGTTTCTACCATTAACACTCATGCTTTCTGAAATATTCACACAAGCAAACAAAACAAAACTAAAAATTAACTAAGTAAACTACGACTAAGAAGAACAAAAAATCTACTAATCTAAGAATTCTCAAATAACACCACTCCCCGGCAGCGGCGCCATTTAGATGTTTGCGTAATCAATACACAACTTCCAATGCAAGTGTCTACGATCGTACAATAGTAAAGTAACCTAACCAAGGGTTGGGATCGTTCCCACAGGGAGTGGTTTTGAGAATTAGTAGAAAAATAAAATTAAGTTCTAATTAGTCATAACTGAAAACATTATCGAATACAAACATACTAAATCTAAGGGGTGACAAAAAAGTGTCAATTAACTATGGGATTTTGTCACAAGTAATTAAAAGCAACCAAAAATGCAAAGAGTACTAATCAAGGAGATGGGGTTCTTGGGATGTGATAGGAATACAGGATAAACTATACTATTGGGTACATGCTTTTGATAATAAATCTGTTAAATATTTGTGACTAGGCTAGACTATAGAGGGGGTAAATTCTCTCTCGAGCAACTTACCCCGAATCAAATGGGTTCCTCTCGGACACCCACTTGCCGCATGAAGAACAACCTCCGCCTTAGCCCACTCACTATCTCGTGCTGAGTGTGTGGGAGAAGGAATAGGGTTCACTCTCTCGAGCTTAACCTCATGTCGACCCAATCCCACCGGCCATCAATTTAGTAATCTTAATTTTACGACCTCTCTCTCAAGCAAGCCGAAAACACAAAGGTGAAATCGTATTTGCAACTACAATTTCATTAAGTTCCACCACAACTAGTAAACAAAATCATATCTAAACAACAAATAAATCATACCAATATGAGTTTGCATTCAAATGGGTATGAAGATTTATGTCTCAAAACAAGTCAATAGTGAAGAATCCACAATACCCAAGTCCAAAATCTTGGAGTTGAATCTCTTTGAACCTTGAAGTTCTTCAAAACCCTCTCCAAACTTAGAACTCAAAAATAGAAGCAAAGTCTGAAAAATTACTGCTCAAAGCTAAAAATTTGATACTAGAATAATAATTCTCAACGAATATTTATAGTTTCAAAAATCTATGCTGTGAAGGATCACTTGGCAAAGTTAGTCGGAATTGCTGATCAACTCAGCGATCCGCCCTTTAGTCTAGTTCATCACCGTCTTGCGTTAAACTTCAGCATTGTCGTGTTTTGGATCATTAGGCGACATAGTACTACTTCATGGAACTACTCGGTGATACGCCATCTGCTCATTGTCACCACCGATTTGATCCTTTCCTTCAGGGCTCAGCACACTGGAACAAAAGGCGAGGATAAGACCTTTTTGGCGACTTACTGAATGGGTTCGACGATTCTCAGATCTTCATTTCTTCGTTCTTTCAGCTGCCTTTGTTCCTTTTTTGCTAAGTAGTGTTCATGCTTTCCTTCAAACTCCAAATATCTGAAACTTAAGGGTTTTCATAAGATATTGAGATAAAATATGCATTTGAGAATACTAATTCTATCAAAATATAGCCCTAAATGAGTTCAATTTGTGGACTCATCATACATCATTACTTTAATTCTTTAGACAATGCAAGAGCATCTACCACCATCCATGATCCATTTATTATGGCTCTTAATCCTTTGAACACTACGAGATACTTCCTTAAACATGCCTTAGTTCATTATTACTTTGAACACAATGAGATGATTCTTTAAGTATATGTCGTAGTTCATTATGAAATCTTATTAGATCATGCATGAGCACTCATCACCATCCATGATCACTCTTACTCTTAGATACATTTTAGGTGAGCAAGCCTTTCAACCTAGAATCTTCATTATGTAAGAAACCTGTCACATCATGTTCATTAAGTGTTCATGAGAATGTCCTTTCAATCAACACAACAACAACATTATAATCATTGACACTTTACTCTCAAAATGTCTTTAAAATATTTACATAGGGTTCATAACAACATACATGTACTCATAATATAGATCTTGTGGGTAAATCCATCCACAACAACCCTATCTAGAATCTATCTTCATCATAAAAGATTTACTCTCAATGCCTAAGTCATCATAAATCATCACATTAGCTTTACTTTAAAAGCCCTACTAATTATCATTCATAGTACAAGCCTTAGTCTCAAGACAATTCTAATCATCATAGCCTACAAGTCATAATTCATCGTATATATACTTGATTTCATTCAATTCATACTTATATGCTTTACTCTTAAGCAATTCTCGTCTATATGTTTCAATCTTAAGAAATCTAACCATACTTCATCATATAACACCCAATATCTATCACTACACATCATGGTTGATCATGCATATATTAGTATCAATCAATTCATGTCTATATGCTTAACTTTTAAAAGATCTTCAATGTACTTCATCAATTCTAGAAGGTTACATCTAAATCCTCAATTTCCCCTTTCATGGCATAAAACTCAATTACATCAATTTCATCTTTCTAGACATGGGTTAGGCATGGGTACATGTAAATTCATACAAAAATCATGTAAATATATCAATTCAATTATAAACAATTATAATCTGCTCAATTTGATCCATACCCATAACATTCGAAGAAACCCTAACGAAAATTAGAGAATTCTTCTTCTAAATTGGGGAAAACATGGGGCTCCATGCATGAATAAACCATCATACCTCGATTACAAAGCCCACAATTTCTTGAGGGATGGAGACTTGATCTTGACCCTTGCTTCAACTCCTTCTCCATCTTCTTCAAGTTCTAGAGAGAAATATTTGAGGGGATGAATTTTTGGATTCTTTTGGGTTTTTGGAAATAATGTCTTGAATGGTGAGTTTAAAGGGTTAAAATAACTTATATAGGTGTACTAATTCTAGGCAAAACGACCTCCCTTAATTCAAACTTAAATAGGAATTTCCCAAAAATCCCTTAATTGGGCAGCCTAGTGCCAGGCTCCACGAGCCGTTGTCCTCACTACTGCCCGTTATCCTTTGTCCAGTGGCTAGGCCACTATGTCTTGGCCTCCATAATCTGAAAGCATCTTCATGGGCCTTCCCACGAGACATGGTCTTCACCACTGGCCTTGAAGTGGCTCGTGAAGATGAGTCTTCTTGGGCAGCCTCAAGGTAGCTACTGCCTTAGCCACCACGAGCCGTGGTCCTCACCACTTGCCGTTGTGGTAACCGTTAGTGGGGCAATGTCTTGGCAATATTGGAGCAGCCTTGGCCCTTGGCCCTTTGCCTTGGCTCTTGCCCTCTAGTCTTGACTTGATGCACTCATACTTTGTCCTAGATGGTCTACTAAACTACGGGGTGTTACAATATCTCCCCCTTGGGGACATTCATCCTCGAATGACGATCTAGACACCTCCTAAAGGAAACGACTCTAGAGTAGAAGCCCATCATGCATGCAATACATCTAAATGCACACAATCAAGGAGGAAAACGTCAACCCCAAACTAAACATACTCAATGCATCATATGGAAGGTAGGAACTACATCTAACAACTCATTATGCATGAAATTTTATAACTAATCACGTCCAAGGAGGAACTACCATCTCCTAGGTAAAACCATGCTCAACAAACTTTCATGGAGCCTATATGCAATCTATACTCATAGCATACCTTCAAGAAGGAATCTCTCAACTCCAAGCGAAGACATGTTCATCAATTCATTTCATGAAGTCTATAGGCAACTCATACTAAATGCACTACAACATGAGGAAAATCAGTCCATCAAACTCATTTTCTTTCAAAACACAAGTTGTTTGTAAACATGCACAACATAAGGGAATCATGGAGAAAATCTAAATCACTCAACGACCTTTCTAATTAAGCACATCATCTCCTCCTTTGGAGCAAGCCTAAACGGACTTTCTAAGCACCATTTATTTCCATTGAACTAAGGTCGGATTAACTTATCACTAAGCTTTCACATTCAACACCAAGATGATTCTAAACCATGGGACATACCCAAGACTCACAATGACCATAACTGTTTCTACCATCAATAAAACATAACAATAATGCAGCCAATTCATACTAAAGACAACATCAAAGTCTAGCATATTAAGTCTATCAAGACACATATGACAAAGCTACACCAGAATCTAATAAAATATAAAACACATACCGGTAGTCACATCCGGAGGACACTCTTGTTAACCTCTAGCTTGGAGAGCATAGAACCTATTTTTCCTTTGAGCATTCCCATCCGAACCATTAGGAGCATCTTGCTTAACCTCTCTTCCTTTAATATTCATCCTTGGGAAATTTCTCATCTTGTGTCCACTTTCACCACAACTAAAACAACCCTCTATATTGGCTAAACAACTACCCTCATGTCTCTTTCCACACCAAGCACAAGTAGGCCATAGGAAGTTACCACTAATTCCTTGTGGCTTAGGGTTAGACACCCTATCCTCACTATACTTAGGAGCATTGGAGTAATCTTGTCTGGAAAACCTTTGTCGATTCCTAGAACGACCATGTCCATCGGACTTCACATGAAAAGAGTCACTATCATCATTACTAGAACTCTTTTTCTCCCTAGCTCTCCCTTTTAGTTTTGCCTCCTCAATTTGTTGAGCATGAGTCATAAGACGAGCAATATCCTTATCATAAACAAGCATAGTCATACGACATTCTTTCACCACTAGTTCAGACACTCCCACCACAAACTTACTCATCTTAGACCGACGATCCTCCACAATATAAGGAGCATACTTAGGTATTTGGGTAAGCCTCAAGGAATATTCCTTAACACTCATACTACCTTGCCTAAGGTTAATGAATTCAAGCACCTTAGCCTCTCAAATCTCTAGACGGAAGAACCTATTAAGTAAACCATTTTTGAACCTCTCCCACTCAATGGGACCTATTTCCATCGATCTAGCCTCTTTTCATTGATTAAACAAAACTTGAGCAAGCCCTTTGAGGATGTAAGAGTCTAATTCCTCCTTCTCTACCGGAGTAACTCCCATAATCTCTTACACCTTACAGACCTTATCTATAAACTCTTGAGGATCTTCCTCAAGTTTTGACCCACAAACCTCTGAAGGTTTCATCCTCATAAAATCCCTCACTTTTGATATGGTCGTACCCATAATTGTATTCACGGGAGCTACCACCTCGCTTTTGTCTTGGGCAATCACGGCTTGAGCCAACACTTGAAAAGGCGATCTGAACTCCACATTAATCATATTTTTCTCCATATGGTTAACCGGAGCTTGCGGAGGAGCTTCTTGATCCACATTGCCTTCCTCATTCCTTCTAGCATTAGACCTTGTAGTATCCATATCCTGAAGACCATCAAGTAAGGAATAGGAGAAAGACCTAATAGAGTTAAACTCTATGGAATGACTTAGAGAAGTTGTAACACCCCTCAAAATGAAATAGGATAATTACAGCTTCGCCTGTGTGTTAGTAATTGATAAACTTGTATAACTATTTTAAAATGAGTTTATAGGTCAGTTTAGTTGAGTTTGAATTCAAACGTCAAGAGATGTCCATGACGTTCGGAGACTAGCCTAGTGTTGGTGCTTGCGTGTGCTTGATGTGTTGTCATAGTTTTGTGGTGTTGTTTGAAGTTTAGGTTAGAGGGAGTGACCCTAGTACCTAGGTGGGGTGGTATAGGGTCATGAAGTCTGGGTACGACTCCCCAAAGACCACCCCTCAGGGTCTTTGGAGAGGACCTAAACCTTGGCAAGAAGACTGCCCAAGGCAGTGAAGATTGACGCCCCATCAATGGAGTGACGGCCCGTCAAAGGGGGCCATGGCTCCACACTTAGGCGTGGGATATTAGAACCCAAATGAGAGACTCTGATCCAATTGACGATTGCACAGGATGGTGCCGTCAGTCCATTGACGGTCCGTCAACTGTGGCCGTCGATTGGTGCCCTGTTTCACTGGCAAGTTTCGGCCAAGTGAGGGGTGAATTAGTAAATTCACCCCACATTCTAATTAGACCCTAAACGACTATTTTACCTATTTTTAGGTATGTTAAGTGTATTAAAAGTGTTTTATAGAATTTTGAGTTCATTAATTTCAAAACCCCAAAAGTTGAACTTCTCTTCTCCAAAACTCTCTCTAGGAAGACTCCATTAGAAGTGAAGAACTCAGGTTTCTAGGTCAAATTCTTCAAGTTTTCAAGAGGATTTTCGTAGGCATTCAATAAATAAGGTATGGGGATTTTATCTTTGATTCTCCTTTCAATCAAAGAGCCAAATCAAAGTGATTTCAATGTTTCTCAAAAACAGTAAAAATCCCAATTTCAATTCTAAGATTGGGTTCTTGCATGAAAGTATTTTGAATGATGATTTATGTTAATATTGATGGTTTTAAGATAAAAAACTCCATGAACCCTTGCATATCTTGAAATCCAAATTTTGGGTCTAAAGTGGGTCTATTGATTATGAGCTAATAATGTGATATTAATGTGTAGATTGTTATGGGCTATTGATTTATGTATTGTTCTTTATTAAATTATGAGGAATTGATGGTCAATTGTGTTACATTGGATGTTGTCCTTGAATGGGCAATTGTGACCTAAGGTTTATGATGATGATGAAGTTGTGAATAGATTATTGATTCTAGAATTTTATATATATGTTGTAGATGTTAGAATTGTAAGGTTTGATCCCTTTGAAAGTATGGAGGTGTTTACTTTATAAGTATGTTGTGATCATGGCCTTGTAGGCAAAGTTGGATAGTTGTTGTTTGAGTAATGTTGATTATGTGAAGGTAATGTGATATGATGTAAATTTGTATATGGTCTAAGAGCATGAAAGGTGACCTTGTGTAGAGACTTTATGTGTTATGCTTGGTTGTTGTCTTCTTTGAATGGCTTATAATGAAGGTAAGGTTA
>JAJOOO010006903.1:0-24023 GCA_029582685.1 Solanum piurae | reverse complement strand
TTGTTGGGGTTTATTTGCCCTGATTTCTTACCATAAATAGGTTTTCCTTTTAGGAAAAGGTTTAATATTTTTACTAGTCCTTTTCTTGTAGGAAAGGTTTAGGACTCTATAAATATAGGCTTGTTCCTTCTAACTTAATCAGCATTCACAATGTAGTCCTAGGGTTTTGAGAGTTGCGGTTATGGAGGAAAATTTTGTGTACCTCCTTGGATTTCGAGTGAATTGGTTGAGGTTGTTTCTCTCTATATTTTGTACTCTCATATTTATAGTGGATTGCTCATCTCCTTTGTGGACGTAGGTCGATTGACCGAACCACTTTAAATCTGTCTCTTCAAGTGTGTTTCTCGTTTGTCTTCTTGCTCGTGATCTTTCGAGGTTTGCTTTGCTAGCTTCCGCATTACACCTGCTTATTTTCGGTCCTAACACTTACTTCCTTATTTGTTTGCAAAAAAGTCTATGTTGTCTATACCATCGACGGTTGGGAAATAAATAGCTATAGATAAAGCTACTCAAATCAAGTCAAGACCTAGCACGACTAGGGTCAAGGTTATACTTGATCTAATGGAAAAGCTTCCAAATTATATAAGATTGTAGTTTGTGGATGAAAAATTTGATAAGTTGATCGAGGTTTTTCTGGACATTGTATATGATAATCTACCTTTGTATTGCAATTATTGTAAGCACCAAGGTCATGATGAAGGTAGTTGTCGTTTGATCTCGAAAAGAAATCAAAATCACAAATAAATTTGTGGTACCATTGAAGTTGCTTTAAAAGGTACTCTTTATAGTGAAAAATATCAAGGTGATGGAGGAAAATACTAAATAAAAAAAGAAGAGTTGTATATGTCGATCAACGTAAAGCTATTGCTTTAGATAAAAAATTGGTTGCTGCCACAACTGAGAAAAATCATGCAGACTCAATGGATATTGATACATGTAATATTGCCATATTGGTCTTGAAACAACTACTGAAAACAAAGATATTTTAGAGGTTTCAAATGACCTAGAGTTAGCTCTAAGTCTTCAATCTGTAGAGATATTACAACAACAAAAAGTGTGGATGTTTTAGGCGATTGCAATAACCAACAAGTTGCTATTAATGAGATGCAACCAAAAGAATTTGGGCTGAATTAATGTCTAATGCAACTATAACGCAGGGGGATACCAATAGTTGGGATTGATGCGTCGCGAGTTGATTCAAGACAAAAATTAATGAATACATTTAATTTTAAAGATGCTGGAAATTCTGTGCAGTATGTTTTGCAAGTTCAAAATGAGAATGCAACTAAAAACTAGATACTGGTTGTGCACAAAAATTAAACTAGTAGTCGGATCCTTTCGACTAGTCGAAATAATTGTTCATGTAGTTGAAAGGGTGCGACTAAGAATTTTTATAACAGTGAGAAAAGGCAAGATATTAGTAATGCCTCAAGATACCTATTATGTTCGAATAACTTTAATGCTTTATTGAAGGCTGCTTAAAAGCTAGTAAGGTCAACAAAGAATGACAACGATTTGATCTGAGAAAAGCAGATTCGCCACTTGCTTTGAATAGAAAATTAAGTCTAAAAGCTTTTGCATTTGTGCCTAAATGTGTGATTGCAGAGAAGAATGAGTCAAGGGCCTTAACATCAAATACAATTGATTTGAGCAAGGGTTCTCTTGATGGAGATGAGGAAGACAATATGTTGGACATATACTTTGATAGAGTGGCTAGGGAAAGGAACATATCACCTAGGCAACAAAGAAGTGGAAGCAACAAAAGCAAAAAAAAAGAGACATATGAAAGTTAACATAGTTGAGCGGGTAAACTGATTGAGAATTTTGTTCCAAGGCACATACGGTGTGACAGGCAAAGCAGAACCATATGACAATATCAATAAGTTCAACCAGATCCAATAAATCCATAAAAAAGATCTGAATTATCAAGAGTTGTTGGATAAGTTTGAAGAAGAAGACACGAGAAAAATACTTTAAGTTACTTTTGATAGACAATCAAATTTTTTTAATTCATGCTTTCGTAATAGAAAGTTTAAAGCTGATAACTCAACCTTCTTCTAGATTGTCGTATGTTTGCATCATTTAAGCATCCTTATTTGTAATATCATCATGGAGTGTATTACAAACTTCCTGTGATCACAAAATACTTAGTTCTCTCTAACTCTTATTTTCGTCATTCCTATTAGTTAGAAGAAATTAGGTACATTAGGATTGGTAAGGTAAGGCCTAACCCCCTTACTTGTATTTATCCTATTGATCTCTTTTTATTTTTAATAAAAGATTGCTAGACACTTTATTTAGTGGTAAAATTACTTTTTCTTAAAAAAAAGAAAAAAAGAAAGTTGAGTATTTGATTAAGTTTTTTTTCTTCCTTAAGGTATATACTTGTTTTAGAAAGTTAAAATATTTGATGAAGCTTTTAGAAAAAACAGAAAAAAGTACTTTTAAATAATAGGAGGAATAAATTATTTTTTAGAAACAAAAAAAAGTAACTTTTCTCTAAAAGCACGTGTGGAAACCTATCCGAATTGGATCTAATTAAAACACAAACCAAAATAATTGTTGAATCTCATGTACGATAAATATATACTTTTTTTGCCTATATAGTTAGCGAATATAATTATTTTTAACCTAACTTTTTACATAAATTTTACATTTACAAAGCCAAGGGAAATTTAGGGCCAAACTAATCGCTAGGAGAACCTGAAACCTGTAGCTGAGCCCATTTTGTAGTCCAAACCTAAGGATTTCTGGGCCCACTGGCCGAAACAAGCCCAATGAGTCCGACTAGGGAATAGTAGAAAAATAAGAGTAACTTACAAAATTTTTACTAGTTTAAGAACTAATTAATTAAATTTGTGTTAGTTTGTTTAATTTGTATACATGTATCACGAATACATGGGGTCAAATTTAATTTTTTGTTCTAGATACACTGTATTCAAGTGGATTCACATGTATCTGACTCTCTCCATGCATATGATATCCCATGTATTTGGGGATCTTGCTCGCCTCCATCCTATCTCGCCCATCTCTCTCTCTCTTTCCGTATGTTAGTGAATTTGGTAGCAACAATACATGTATCTATGGGTATCTGACTTGAAATATGGTATGAAACTATTTATTAGCACGATACATAATATGTAATTATTTCAAACTATTAGAAGAATTAGTAAATATGGTAGGAATATGTTTGTCTAATTGTGTAGTTTTTCCAAATAATATTTTGTGGTAATATATTGATGCATTTCAAAATAATTGACATGTTTATGTTAATTTGACTATTCTTAATTAAGTAAAATTAGATTATATCTACTCAACATTTTAGGATTAAATTTAGATATTTAAAAACTGTACGAAAAGTATTATAAATTGCAATTTTACTTATACTAATTAATTTGATGAATAAATATATCTTAAATTATTAATCAGAGTTTAAATAATTTAACTCTTGAAAATAACACATAATAACTAATTAGAGAGGGAAGGATACTTTGATATGTTTTGTAATGAGGGGAAAATATTGTTCACAAATCACAACTACTACAGATATCAAAATAATGTTCCTAATTTTCTTTCCGTGTTGTCAAACAATATTATTTAAGGAAAAATTATTGGGGAAAAAAGAACAAATCATAAATGTTAGGAAAAAATGATGATCCTAAACGTTATATATGCCAAACATTAGATATGCAATAATATACTATATACTTACTATAATTAAAAGAAATGTTATGAACACCAACTCATTCAGAGAAAAAAACATGGACATTAGATGCTATGGGAATTTTTTTAAATTTCGTGTTCAATATTCACTTTGATGTGTCGATTAATTTAAGTTTGTATCACATAAAACTTATTAAATGAAGAATTACAACTTTTTTTTTTCCAGGATCGATTACATTCAGAACCTTTGATTAAGAACGAAGAGATCATGTTTAATCAACCACAACAAGTCAATAATTCGTGAATATTTTTGTCTCAGTATTATTAGAGGGATTTTTTTTTCTTATAAAGGAAATAGAGGATTAGAACCTTAATTGTCTGACTTTTCTAAAGCTCCAAAATAAGAAAGTTGTGTTCTGTTTTTCTTCAAACAAAAAATATAATATTGACTGTCTGATATTATTTAATATTTTTCCCTTGCACGATACTACTACTACCCAATTGACAATTTTCACTGACTTTTCCCTATTCGACAATTATGTAATTCTTACGTGGCATATATTATTGAACCAATAATATTAACCAAAAAATGTGAGAGATTTTCTTAAATTTATCCACATTGTTATTACTTTCATGGGTCACATCAAAATTTATGTAACATCGATCTTATTTTTTAATTCTTCAATATGATGCTATTTAATGTCTAAGGCTAAAAAACTGAAGCATGACAATTTTTATTCGGGGTTCCAACACTAGATAAGATAGTCTTACTTTGTAAAAAAATAAATCTTGAATTCAAAGTTAGATTATAAGGGGAGAATCGTTCAAGACCATATAAAGAGACCAATCATTTTATTAACAATTCAGGTAGAACTGTTTTGACTTTTCAACATAAAATTGAATAATTAATTAAATCAACTAGTGGTAAGTATTTTTTCATCCTTAACCTAAGTTCTCAGAAATCGTTTTTGTTATGGAGCTGTAGTTACTCATATTTTCTTTTCTTTGTACATTTGTGATCAAAGGGAAAAGATCAACTGACAACATATTTGTTGTTAGATTAATTATCATTATATTGTTTACTATTTCCTCAAGCAAAGTAATTAAAAGGCAAGTATTAGTTTCTTTATTTTTTCTTCTTCTTCTTCTAAGGATATATATCTTCTTGGCATGCAATATTTTCCAGTCAAAATAAGGTGTAAAAAGAAGACGAGTAAATTAATTAAGCAGCCACAAATATTTTAGTTATTAATTTTAATTTCAAGAGAAAAGTCAGACTAGAAGAAAATTATATTGAAAGAACTACATAAAGATTTCATAATTGAAATTTACCTAATTCTAGAAATCAACTTTTAGCGATTTAATAGATTAGTTTTAGTATAAATTAACCCTCTGATTAAAAAAAAATGTTTGACTAATGAAACATTTTGAAGAATAGAATTTCAACCTTTTAATGTACGCGTATTATCATTTATGACTTATGATGACACTATTGAATTTTCAAAACTGTACAAAGAAATACTTTTTTTTTTTTCAATCTCAGATCTAAACAATGGGTAGCTAATGATATTTTCAAAAATTGTAAACTGTACGTGTACAAATATTCTACGAGGAAGATATATAGGTAATAATATTTAGTGACTTTTTTGTGATACTTAGATCATTAAAGTTAATTAAGTGATCATTTTCTTAATCCTAAAAGATATATAGGTAATATTATTTAGTGACTTTTGTGATACTCAGATCATTAAAGTTAATTAAGTGATCATTTTCTTAATCCTAAAAGATAGCTAAGTAATTAACTTTGATAGAATAAAGACAAAAGTTAGATTATCATTCTTGAAATTACTCCTATAAAGGAAGGATTTATAGTTTAACTTAATCAAATATAATAATTTGAGTGTAACTTCTGTAACAATCCAAAAAACAATAATTTGAGTTTAAGTTATATACCTTCATAATTTAAAATATTTTCTCAGCCTATAAGGTCACTTAAAGGGTATTTAAATTATAAGTGGAATAATAATTATGGGCTTAAACCATTGACCATCTAATTTAATGCGATTAATATATACTTACTAGGAAAATTGAAATGAAATAACAAACTATTAATTCAAATTAAATGTTATAGCAATAGTTTCTTTTATTTGTAATTCGCAGCAAATATTTCATGTTTTTTGTCATCCCATTTGTATACCGAAATATACAAATAGACCCATTCGGTATACATATGTGTTGTATAAAAATTAATTGCAGGACCCATTTGTATACTGAAATATACTAATAGACCACTCGGTATACATATGTGTTGTATATATGTAGTAATTTTGTTTATATACAATTACTATGTTTTAGTTTGTATACCGAAATATACAAATACATATTTTTATGTATATGTATACCAAAATATACAGATTAATAGTCATAGCAAACATACAAACTATAGCTATACCATACAAATATAATTTTTATGTATGCTAAACCTAAAATTTACTCTATTTATTATACGAATACGGGAGTGGAGTTGACTTTATTTGCAAAATTGACTTTATAACAGAAAAGATATTCAAAATCTCGAAAAGTAAAAAACCAGACACATTATAATGAGAAACAACTTAACTATTTTTGTACGCTAATTAATGGTAATGATAGTTGTTTTGAAGTTTGCTACGACAATATTGTCATCTTTTTCCCTTTTGATAACTTCATGGTCTCTATAAATACAGTAACACCCTTTACACATTTTCATATCATATTATTAGTAGTATTTGTTTGCACAAAAAGAAAAATCATGAGATTGAAAGTGAAGATCTTCATTCAACAAATTATAGTATTTCTTTTTTTACTTGGTCTTTTACCTGCCCATGCCTTTGTTCATCGTCATCGATTTATCGTAAGTAGCTTCTTTACCTTCTTTAAAAAATGATTTAATATAACATATAGTTTGGTTAAGAATGATAAATTACTAAGTAACATTTTTTGTCATACCAATATTTTAATTTTGAGTATATGTCCATGCAGATTAAAGAAGCACCATACTCAAAGCTTTGCAGCTCAAAGAATATTTTGACTGTGAATGGGCAATTTCCAGGTCCAGTTATATATGCCAATACGGGAGATACACTCGTTGTCAATGTCCAAAATGATGGAACACAAAATATAACAATCCACTGGTAAATATTAAACTGTGTGACCATCTCATATACTATACGATCGAGTATACTAAAAAGAATGACACATTTCAGGCATGGAGTGAAACAACCGCGATATCCATGGTCAGATGGTCCTGAATTTATTACTCAATGTCCAATTCGACCAGGAACAAATTTCAGTCAAAGGATTAATCTTTCAGATGAGGAAGGAACTTTATGGTGGCATGCTCATAGTGATTGGTCAAGAGCTACAGTTAATGGTGCACTTATTATACGTCCTGCTAATAAAACTAATTATCCTTTTCCTAGACCTGCTGCTGAAATTCCCATCATATTAGGTACGTATTAATATATATATATATGCTCTTTCCATTTTAATTTGTTTGTACGTAGTTTGAAATTTTTTAAAATTATTATTAAACTGCAGGGGAGTGGTGGAAAAGTGATATACAAGCAGTTGTAAATGAGTTTCTTGCAAGTGGAGGAGATGCAAATAAATCTGATGCTTTTCTTATAAATGGTCAACCAGGAGATTTATATCCTTGCTCAACAAATGGTAAAACAAATACTATTAATTAATGCTAATTACACTAATTTTTGTACTAATCTATATGTTATATTCCCTTCGTCCACTTTTAATTGTCATGTTGTGCTTTTCGAAAGTCAATTTTGACTATTACATTTAGTGAATTACTTTATAGAAATATGAAGTTTGAGCAGAAGCTACTGAGTTCACGTGAATCTGTAACTAGAAGGCTAGATTTATCTCTAAAATAATTTATAACCACATAAACAATATCTTAGTTACGCCAGTTTTTTTTTTTTTTTTTTTTTTAAATTTCACATCAGTTATAAATTTCGTCACCTATATTGAGATATAGGGAGGAGTGTTACTTTTCAAAGCTTAACCGCGTTAGCATAATTCAAAAGGAGAAATGAGAAAAATCATGATAATATTCAAGTGTATGTACTTTATTGTAAAATTCAAACTAGTCAATGGATTATATATGTTTTGGTTTATTTTCCTTTGTATCACGTAATATATAGTTTTGATGATGCAAATTATGTTGAAAAATCATTTATGAACATAACCATTTTTTTTCTTTTTTTCAACAGACACATTCAAACTAACGGTGGAGAAAGACAAGACATATTTGCTCAGAATTGTAAATGCCGTAATGAATAATCTCATGTTTTTCTCCGTCGCAAATCACCAACTCACCGTCGTAGGAACCGACGGTGCGTACGTTAAACCATTCAAGTCAAATTACATCACAATTTCACCAGGTGAAACTATTGATGTTTTACTCGAAGCAAATCAAAACCCTAACCACTATTATATGGGCGCAAAGGCATATAATAGCGTAGTTGGAGTTCCATTTGACAACACAACCACCACCGCTATCATTCAGTATCGCGGAAATTACACCGCTTCATCACCACCCATCTTCCCTGATCTCCCGAATTTCGACGATACAAACGCATCGTTTAATTTCACTAGGTCATTAAAAAGCCTAGCCGATAAAACACACCCTATTAACGTACCATTAAACGTTACTACCAATTTATTATTCACATTTTCCGTAAATACCTTGCCTTGCGAGGATGAATCGTGTAGTGGGCCTAATGGGGATCGATTCGCGGCTAGTGTGAATAATATAAGCTTTATATTACCTCGTATCGACATATTAGAAGCTTATTATAAAAATATTCAAGGGGTTTATGGAGATGAATTTCCTAGTTTTCCGCCTTTAAATTTTAATTTTACGGGTGGTTCTCTTCCCGTGGAATTACAACGTCCCGATCGAAGAACGGAGGTTCATGTTCTTGAATATGGAACAAATGTAGAGATTGTGTTGCAAGGAACTAGTTTATTGGGTGGAGTTGATCATCCAATTCATTTACATGGATATAGTTTTTATGTTGTTGGAGCTGGATTTGGAAATTTTGACAAAGATAAAGATCCTTTGAATTATAATCTTGTTGATCCTCCTCTTCAGAATACTATTGCTATTGTTAGAAATGGATGGGCTGCCATCAGGTTCAAAGCTGATAATCCAGGTATTTTAATTGATAAATTTTTTTGTATACATTGTCATTTCTTGTTATTTTATTACTTAGTGGTGTCAAGTAGGTGTGTTGGGCGAGATCTTACTAGTTAATATGACACGAGTTAATGAGTGAATAGATTATTAACTCGCACATAAGTTATATGAGTTGAGATAGTTGGATCAATACGGGTCATAACCCAATCGGTCTAACTTTTACCAAGTTTTAGTTTCTAATTGATTTGTTCTTTAGTATATATGTTTTTTAATTACCAAACAAAAAAAAATGATAAGGTTTCTCATTGGTTAATTAAAATAGCCTAAGTTAATAATAGGTGTATAATTCGTTGAACTCATACCAATTGAGTGAGTCTATCATATTTTCATGAGCTAATTTTGGTTAGCATATACAAATTTTATTGGCACGTGCTGTGCTCTAGCATGTTGATCTAGTCAAAACAAAGACATTTTATCAACGTAAAATTGTTTTACAACTAATCACATTTTTTTTATATAGATAAATTGTTATCCATAGTTATTTTTAGAAGTTAAACTCAACTTTATTTTATATTAAATATAAATATATCATGCATGTATTCTTGTAAACCATCAAAACATGGTAAATAACTTATTACAATATGATCAAGTAAAATAATTATATAATACTTATTGTATTAAATTAAATTATGTCATCAATATATATAATTTAAACTCTTTAATTATCTAATACTATGCATTTTTTTTATGTGACAGGAGTATGGTTTATGCATTGTCATTTAGAACGTCATGTAAGCTGGGGAATGGAAATGGCATTCATTGTGAAAGATGGAAAAGGCTCTCAAGAGAAATTGCTTCCTCCTCCTCCTGATATGCCCCAGTGTTGAATTTAAATATACCTCACATTTAACTACAATTTATTTTTAATTTTGGAACATACTCTAATGAGGGGAGAAAGAAAAAATGTATTTGCTTATTGATTTTATTAATTCGTTACTATGACATATATAGCTTGGATATATATATATTTATGTCTTTGTTTTTCTTATATGTAATAAAATTGATATTCTATAAAGCTTATTGGAGCTATATTTAATATGATAATAATGTGAATCTGATTTTATGTTAGTATTTGACTCTCCCAATTTCCTTCATTTATTTATATTACATGTTCTTTTATCGTTGTTATTCGACCGTGTATTCTTTTGTTATTAAAAAATAGTGGTAATGGACTAATGGTAATAAGGATATATAAGATTTTTTGTTTAATTACATTGGCAATATATACAATTAAGATTTGTTCTTTTATCTTTTAAATAAAGTTATTGCATCAAGTGATTCTTTATAATGTAGTCATTGCCTCACTTTATGTCCAATTGTCCATGTATCATAAATTTATCAAGTTAATATTTATATCGTAACATCCGGTAATTTAAAGTAACTATGAAGAGGCTTAGAATTGGAAATAGTTATTTTTGGAAAGAATTAAAAATCTGGAAAAAAAAATTTAGTTTAGTATGGAAAAAAAGTGAGTTTTTGGCCAACTTTGAGCAGTCATAACTCCTAGCTCAGGATGAGTTAGGTGTAGTTCCAGTTATGTTTGCGAAGCTCGTGGAATGATATTTCCAACGCCGCCGAGTTTTCTTGATTCCGAGTTCGTATGAGTGAGATATGCCCTTTGGAAGTTGGGTAGTTGGCAGGGAAGTCGGTCCGGAAAATTTAAGGGTATTGTGGTCTTTTCCCTAACCAATTCTTTTGGTTATATTAAGGTGTTAGACTGATTTTTATATCAGTTCTTTCCTTTTTTAAAGGAGTGACAGTAAAGGTTTGTGAGTGAAGAGGAGAAGAAGAGGAGAAAGAGAAGATCAAGCAAGGTTTCGTCAAAGATCGTCGTGGATATCGTCGGGGGTGATCCCTACTAGGTATGTGAGTTCATAGTGTTGGGTTGGTTCTTTCCCCCACACGCCAAACTCGTTTTAATTCCAAGAGAAGATTGATTGTGTTTGTTGAAGTTGTTGGTTGTGATTCTGTTGAAGTTCTTGTTGATTTGGGCATGTTTCCTGGTTAAATCTGTTGTATACTAAGGGTCTTTATGATTCTAAGTGTTTGGGGCTGGAAACCTTGAAGTTGGGAAGGTTTAGAGTTGGAGAAACTAAGGAGAAAAGTCGAGTTTTTGGGAAAAGGGGTGACGCGTCGCGCCAGCCAGCGCGCCACAAAGTGAGTTCTGAACTTTCACCCTTGGGGCGCCGCACCTGCCAGTGCGCCCCATCAGGTCTTTTGAACTTTGAGGGTTGGCGCCCTGCGCCTCTCAAAGCGCCAAGGACGCCAATCTTTCCCATTCATTCCCCACTTTTTCATGCATGTTCCTTGGTAATGTACCTATGTTTCATAGTTGTTTCCAACACTCCAAGGTACGTCTAAACGTCAAGAACACATCCATAAACATGTGATCATATACCTTGAATTCATAATCCAATTTAAGGCGAGTTAGGATCAAGTCAAAGTGAAGTTAAGGGTCAAGTCTAGAAGTTAAGAAGTAAGTCAAAGCAAGTTTTTAAAGTTGTTCAAGAGTCTTTATTGAACGTTTTAACTTCATTTAAAGGCTTAAGTTTCAAGTCAAGCAAAGAGTATAGAGTTTCAAGCTAAGTAAAGAGTCTCAAATTTCAAGTTAAGTCAAGAGCATAAAGTTGAGTTCATTTCTCAAAAAGCTATTAGGGAATTAAGTATTCCCAAAGAAGTTTTTAAATATTTTTACATTTGAGTAAGAAGGGAACCATGTTTTCCAAAAGAGCCTTTGGGCTAAGTTATGAGTAATTATCTCAACTAAAGAAAGATGTGTTTAAAACACTTATGAGCTAAAGTATATTTTTTGGAGTAGTCTTGAGCACCGAGTTGGGGACACGAGTTCATATTAACTCAACTCTCCATAAGAACCATGTGGCCAACATGGGATTTAACGGGTTATACTTTTTAGATGATCACGAAAGTTAAGCTAGTGGATCCACTTAGTAAAGTTAGCTTCCTATATCACGGCAAGGTATAGGATGGGCCTCGGCAGCGCGAGGTAAAGCGATGTATCATCACTATAGTTCTTAAGTGATGGTTGTCGGTTAGAGAAACTCCCACAACAGTAGAAAGTGCATGGTTCCTCGAGGAGTTCTGCTTAGTATGAATGGGGGTATGGGACTTTATTCATGCATTGCACAGGTAGACTTTGAGAGGAAGCATGGTATTTTATGATATTATAAATATGATTTTGACGTCATGTTTTAATAGTTTTACAAGTTTTATATATTGCATGTGTCTTATTGCTTTATATATTGAGTTCAGTTATTCATGAGTCGAACAGAGTTCTCTTGTACTTCTTTCAAGCTTAAGTTGAAGTTTAGCTTTCCAGCTCGCATACTCGTACATTCCATGTACTGATACCAGTTGGCCTGCACTTGTTATGATGCAGACGCAGGTACCCAGGATCAGCATTCAGTACGCCGTTGATCCAGCCGAGCATTCCAGTGTCAGTGGTGAGCCTCTTTGTATTCCGGAGGACTCGGTTAGTTTGTTCTCTTAGTTTTGTTTTATTAGGATGTTGCGGGGTCTGTCCCAACATCCATCTCAGTATTATAGAGACTTCATAGACAGTCAGTCAGTTAGTATTGAGTCTCTCATCCATATATATATATATAAGTATTCTATTTTGAGACTCGAGTTGCCTTTTTGGCCAGATATTATCAGTTGGGTTGTTTTATAACCTTGCCTTGCATTGAGTTATGCTGTTGAGTTAGGTGTCCGCAGAGTTAAGAAAGCCAGGCCAAAGGTTCGCTTGGAGGCCAGCAATGGTCTTCGAGTGCCGGCCTCGTCCAGGGTATAGGCTCGGGGCCTGACATATATTGATCAGAAGGTTTAGTAATTTCTTTCGATTGTCGTTTGACGACAAACCATAACAAAACAAAAATAGAGATAACGTCAATACTCAATACCAATTAGAAGGATTTTACGAACGAGCAATATAGCCTTATAAGAAGATGATGTTGTTGTTGTTGTTAAGGTCTAAGAAGAGGAGCTTGGTGAATGTTTCAATTTTGTGTATTGAAAAATTAGACATAAAAAGTTAAAAGAGATTTCGACATTTTGTGAAGGAAATTTTGGAGTTTTTTAAAATGTCGTTGTAGAGACCTCTACACTTTTTTTGACCCCGCAAAATTAGATTAAAAATGTTTGAAAGAGTCTCCTCATGTATAACCCATATGGTACTCGTAAGATACGTAAAAATAAACAAAAAATCAACAATAAAGGTTGAAAGCTTTTCATTTCTATAATCCTAATATACGCATAGGATTTTAGTTGAGGATTCAAGAAGAGAAAAGAAGAGAAAAGAGAAGAGGATCAAAGCGTTCGTCAAGAGTCTTACGTTTTGCTACGGATTTTTGCCATGAGTTTGATCCCTAAGAGATACATGTATTCAGGGTCATCAACAAGAGCATCGTTGATACCACATGGAGTTCGAGTTAGCTATGGTGAGCCTCCTTGCTTCCGGAGGATTTCATTTACTTTTCAATTATATTAGTTGTTAGGATGTCATAGGTCTTGTCCCGACTTCCATCTTTGTCAGTTAGAGGCTTCATAGATAGACAGTACAGTTTCAGAAGTCTGTTCATTTATTTTGTTAAATGTTTTAAAGACTAAAGTTGCCTATTTTGGAGAGAGTTGAATATATATATTATTCAGAGTTTTCTTTTGAAAAAAAAAAAAAGCTTTTCATTTCTCATAGTCATCACGTCAAGGTAAATAAAACTTGTTTCTAATGAAATAAAAATGGGAGAAATGTATGAAAACACCTTTTAACTTGTTTGATTTTTATAAGGGAAAAGGCATAAATTTACTTCGGAACTTGTCTCAAAAAGTCAGTTACACGCTTAAACTAATATAGTGACCTATTACACGCCTCTGCTACTAAATAGTGGATTTTTTTACCCCCTAAGACATGTAGCACCACTCTCACAATGGGAGTTGTATCACACTTGCGCCACATCAATGCCATGTCACTGCCAAATCATCATGTCAAATTTTGATTAAAATTCTTCATATAATCCAATTGTTTCTTCTTTAATGAACACCACCATGAAACCACTATTATTGCCGTCATATTACTACCAAATCTATATATTTCACCATGAAAATTAAAATACTCAACATAAATTTCACCATCTATCAAATCCACCATCGAAATCATACGATCACCACTATCCCCACAAAAATTAGAAAGATCCACAAACACAATTTGACACTCATAAACAAACTTATCACCAAAATTACATCATCACCATCAAAAGGTATGAACTCACCACCAAATATCACTACCACCATTGTCAATATCAATTTTTTCTTCTCCACCACCTTTAATTCCCACTTCTTTGTCACCCATGCCAACAAATCCATCATTATATTTTATTTTTTAAACTTAATCATCATTTTTATCAACCACCAACAAAGCCGAAGTGAAAAATCAAATATAATGAAAATGGTGAAATAGAATAAGCATTAAAATATGATATGATGGAGAGGGGGGGAGGGAGAGAGGATTTTGGTGGAGGTATAGTGGGGTGGATGGAAATTGGGTATAAAAAAATGATGAATAAAAATAAAGAAGAAGAAGATGGTTGCCTGTGAAGAAGAAGAACAAGAGCCGTTCGGTGGGGGTAGGGTGATAGTAAAAAGAAGATTTTAATTTATTTTTTTACTTTATTTACTGTCTAACGCGCTTTTCTTTTTTCTTTTTATTTTATTTTTTAACATGTCAGTTTTAGGGGGTAAAAAAATCATTTTTAAATAGTAAAGGTGTGTAATAGGTCCTTATGATAGTTTAAGCGTATAACTGACTTTTCGAGACAAGTTCAAGGGTAAATTTATGAAGATCCTATTACCATGTCATTAAAAATTAGAAAAAACAATACCAATGGAGCATTTAGATTTGGGAGACACTAGAAAAATTATATCGAAGGAGAGTTTAGATTTGGGAGACATAATAATACTAGTTCCATCATAGGAAAATAATTAAATATTTACGAAAATTATATGCAAATTTCTGGAACGACTTTTATATTATCTATATTGATTATTTGAACTTTTCAAATATGTTGATTAGGTAGGACATAACACTTTCTTATTGATAATAACTCAGATATGTGGTAATTGTTGAGAATATAATTAAATAATAAAAAGTGTGCTCTTTGTAACATCTTAAGCTTTTAGATGAAATAGTCACACACTTCAACATGATATCAGAGCAGAGGTCCTGAGATCGAATTTCACCGCCACCCAAATCAAAAAATAATTTTCACGTGTTTGGCCCACGAAAAAAATAAACACTACTAGAAAACTGTAAATTACCTGCGAATTTTATTTGGGGATTTTTTCCGCAGAAATTTCCCATGAATTTTCATGCGGAAATATGAAATTCCTAAATTCTAGATTTTTTTACCTGCAAAAAATATTTTCCCAGAAAAATTGGTAAGTAAATTTGGCGCCATTTTTACAAAAATATTACTTGCGGAATTATTTAGGGCAAATAATTTGCAAGTATCATTTTCATAGGTAAATTCACAAGTAATGAAAAAAGTATTTTTTTTTTCAATCTTTTTGCAAGAAAATTTCTAGATTAATTTATTTGCAGATTTAGCTAGGGATAATTATTTGGGAATTTATCTAGAAATTTTTTATATGTTGTATTACCTGGGGATTCATGTTCTACGGATTTTGTTGGATTTTTTTTTTTTAGGGATTTACTTGGGAATTTTCTTACTTGAAGAATTACTTGGGGATTTTATTTTTGTTAATTTGCTTTGAGATATTTTTAGGGATTTTCTTGGAGCTGTGCATATTTGATTTTTTTAATATAATGGATTTTTATTTTTTTAAATCTAAAGATTTTTTTAAAATTTGGAGTCCTAGATATTATTTTCTTAAAAATATATTTACCAAAATTAAAAATTATAATAATATAAAAATGACAATGACACTAGAATAAAATTCCATTGTTAAATATTTAGTATACTTTTAGATTAAATGAATTATTATACAATACAATAATATCAATCTTATACTTGGAATATTACCACAAATGCCAAGATCAACATTCTTTTAACTAACACATAATTAACATTTAATCACACCAAAAACCAATGATATCACTTTTTATTTTGTCGTTTTCTTTGAAAGATACAAAGAATTGAAATTATATGGAAAAATAACTATCATAATTATAATTAATTTTGATTTAATATTATTTAATAGTAAATTGTGTATTGTTGAATAAGTTAAGCACTATTTTAAGTAAAAAAAAAATCAATTATATACCTTATTAATATGAAGTTTAATTCACCCCTCGTTGATAGAATTGTATAAAATGAAAAAGAAATATTTTTATTTGTATATTCAATTGATATATTATTTTTTACCAACATTAAAAATGATAAAAATTTCTCTATAGTGAGTTATTAAATGATATTTATTTCCCAATATATAATTAAGTATTTTAAAATATAATTATTAAAAGATAAATTTAAATTTTAAATACCGCACCTATCTAACAAGATATTTTATCAAATATTGATTATAACTTCCTTCCACATTAAAGTTATAAATATATTTATATTTTTTATTATTTATTTATAAGAACTTTGTATGTATAATTTAAATTTTGTCTACGTTTAATATGTTTTGTTATGGATATTATCTCATAGAAAGTATAAACATAAAATTTTCATGATATGTTGTGTGGTAGTGATTTCTTTAAATATATAAATAACTTCTATGTTACATTTTTTAAGAGTTAAATCACATGAACTTTAGCCAATATTTCAACATATATTTCGTTACCATATTAATATGAGATAATTTTATAGTTCTTTTTTTGGGTAATTTATAAATATAAAATTATATTTTAATACTTAAACTCAACTTTATTTTATATTAAATATAAATATATCATGCATGTATTCTTGAAAACCTTCAAAACATGGTAAATAACTTATTACAATATGGTCAAGTTAATTATATAATACTTATTGTATTAAATTAAATTATGTATCAATATATATAATTTAAACTCTTTATCTAATACTATGCATTTTTTTTATGTGATATGAGTATGGTTTATGCATTGTCATTTAGAACGTCACGTAAGTTGGGAAATGGAAATGGCATTCATTGTGAAAGATGGAAAAGGCTCTCAAGAGAAATTGCTTCCTCCCCTCTTGATATGCTCCAGTGTTGAATTTAAATATACCTCACATTTAACTATAATTTATTTTTAATTTTGGAACATACTCTAATGAGGGGAGAAAGAAAAAAAATGTATTTGCTTATTGATTTCATTAATTCGTTACTATGACATATATAGCTTTGGATATATATATATATATATATATATATATATATATATGTCTTTGTTTTTCTTATATGTAATAAAATTGATATTTTAAATAGCTTATTGGAGCTATATTTAACATGAGAATAATGTGAATCTGATTTTATGTTAGTATTTGACTCTCCCAATTTCCTTCGTTTACTTATATTACATATTCTTTTATCGTTGTTTAATCGTGTATTCTTTTGTTATTTAGTATTATTCAATTTGCCTTTCTATTTAGAAAGAGAAAAATAAATAAAAATGGTGGTAATGGTAATAAGGATATATAAAATTTTGTTTAATTACATTGGCGATATATAGGATTAAGATTTGTTCTTTTGTTTTTTTAAATAAAATTAGTGTCACGCACCAAAATGGAATGAGATATGCCATAACATTCTGTCAACTTGCATCAAGCGATTCTTTATAACGTAGTTAGGGTTGAAATGGACGGGTTGAGTTGAAATTAAAGATATTAAAATGGATTGAAATAGAAATTGGGTTGGATCCTGACCCGCTAAAGTTTACTTTGGGCTCAAATGAGTTGAGCTCCAATGAGCTTAAAAATGGGTTGGGTCTTGACCCGTCCATTCGACCCATTTTATCTCAATAACTTTAATATATTGTTATGTAGTCATTGTCTCACTTTATGTCCAAATGTCCATGTATCATAATTTATCAAATTAATAACTATATTCAATGGGTTTAGTAATTTTTTTAAATTATCGTTCGATAACAAACAACGACAAAATAAAAGTGGAGGTAAGTTCAATACCAATTAGAAAGGATTTCACGAACAATAATATATGTAGCAATAAGATGATGTTCTTGTTGTTAACGTCTAAGAAGAGGAGCTTGATGAATGTTTCAATTTTGTGTATAGAAGAATCAAACATGAAAAGTTAAAAGAAATTTTGACATTTTGTGAAGGAAAGTTTGGAGTTTTTCAAAATGTTGTTCTAGAAAACTCTACACTTTTGACCCCAAAATTAGGAAAAAAAACAAAGTTTGAAAGAGTCTCCTGACTCCTTATGTATAACCCATATGCTACTCTTAAATTCTTAATATACGTAAAAAGAAACAAAAAGTCAACAATAAAAGTTGAAAGTTTTCCATTTCTCATAGTCATCACGTCAAGGTAAATAAAACTTGTTTCTAATGAAATAAAAATTGAGGAAATGTATGAAAACACCTTTTAACTTGTAAGATTTTATAACTATACATTTATGTTTTGTGAAAATTTTATTACTTATCATTAAAAATTTTTAAAAAAAACAATACCAAAGAAGCATTTAGATTTGGGAGACACAATATTAGTTCTAGAAAAAATAATATTGAAAGAGCATTTAGATTTAAGAGACACAATACTAATTCCATCATAGGAACAAAATTAAATATTTAAGAAATTATATGCAAATTTCTAGAACGACTTTTATATTACCTATATTGATTATTTGAACTTTTCAAATATGTTGACTATAGATCGAACATAAGACTTTCTTATTGATAATAAATCAAACACATGGTAATTACAATAGGTGATATCACTACCAACCAACTAAACTATCTAAATGCCCTTTCTAATTATCAATAAATCCCTTGAAATTTGTATTTCTCCTCTCATTATCATGTTTTCTATTCACTTTCTATCTCCATTTGGGTTTCCTATATATATACACTCCTTCAATTTTCTTGTTTAATCCCCAGTACTAGCTATTCTATATATTCTGTGGTCTGAGCACCTTCTGATTTCAAAGAGTCTTATTTTTAGCCTATACGTATAGTATATTATTCTTATCATTATTGTCTATTGTGTATATTTGTGTGTCCTTTCCGTCTCCCTTTTAGCCATTATTAACCATATTCCTCTTTATAGGTTGATTTGCACTCATGGTAGTATCTCCTTTAGACATGCCTGGGAGAAAATATACTCAAAATAAATATGATCAATTGTTTTGGCCAGTACCTTACTTATAACACACGTTTTTTATCCTATAGTACTATTCAAATATGTTGATTTTCTTTAATAAAAGTTTAACTCAATTAGCTTATGAAAGGACATTTTTCTAAAGATCAAGGATACGAAATCATTTTATTATATCCTATGTAATAATAAACAAAATGATAAAAATAATTATACTCATGAAAAATTTACTATAAGAAAATTCATGAGAAAGACTAGTTTTATTAGTATTTTTGTGAAGTTATTAAGGTGCTACATGTGATGTTATGTCAATGAATTGTTTAAAATATTTTGTTTAGTATTTAAACATTAGGCTTTTATACAAAATACTAGATAGGTATGGCCCGTGATAGCACGGGCCCAACATTTACATTTTGAAGTGAGTAGTTTTTGAAAAGAGAAAATACATAATTACCCCATCGAACTTATACAAGTTTTTGAAGTAGACACCTAAAGTTTGCGTGAGTCCTATTACCCCACGAAATTATTTTAAAGTAGCATATATACCTCCTTTTTCGGTCATTCTCAGTTGAAATAAGGCAGGTGCAAATCACGCACCAACCCTAATCTACCACCTGTCATTCACTATTTAACTTTTAATTCTTTTTATTTTTGCCTTTAATTTTCTATTTTATTTCCTTTTCTTTTCTTTTTTGAAATTTTTCTCTTTTAAATTTCTACTTTGCCTCTGATTTCTCAAATTTGTTTTTTGAATTCCACCACCACAAATTATAGTGACAACACTCCATCATTGCACTACTTAATCACTACTACATCATGACAAATAATCAATTATGAATATTAGAAGTTCTATCAAACCAAAATTTAAATCATCATTCTTCATCCTAAATCGCCTTCTTTATCTATTAGCATCACCATTTTCGATCTTTAAGTTTTAGGAAAGAGAAAGTTATTTAGTTAAGTTTTAAAAAGAAGAAGATAGAAAAATCAAATTAAAAATGCCACATGGCATTTTAACACTAGTTTGGGGTTGTAATACTACTCCTTCATGCGCCCAATTTTCGTGAGAACACAATTGCAGTAGAAATGGCTGAAAAGAGTGTATTTATCGTGAATATAAATAGTTTCGTGAGGTAATAGGACTCTCGCAAACTTTAAATGTCTACTTCAAAAAAGGGTACAAGTTTAATGGGGTAATTATGTATTTTCTCTTTTGAAAATGACACCAGATTATCATTTCAAAATATCATGACATTGTCATGAATATTAGTTTTTCAATTCAAAATTAGGATATAACGTCCTTAGGTTTGATCTCGAAATCCTAGTGTCGCCTCTACATTTTAAAGTGCAGAATATATACTGAACTCATTTAGTGGACTTGAAGAATTTTCTTACAAATAAGTTTATCAAATCATTGAAAGAAAGCTTTTTCTGAAATAGAAACATAATTCATTTACTGCAGATTCTAGGTATTACCTGCGAGTAACAATGCTACTACACAAGCTAATATAGGAATTAAGAAGAGCACATCTTCTAACAAATCTAAAATACTTCAAGTAAACCCCTTTACATGTGATTATTTTTCCTCAGTACAGTCAGATGTCGAGCACTCAAGCTTCCTTCGACATTAATATGGTCAAATTTTATCAACCTCTACACGTTTCTTTCATTTTTCAACTTTGAGGCAAGTTTTATCCTCTATTTAGTATCCTTTTTTTTTTTTTTTATCATTTTCTTATTCAGTTAGTGATATTGTGACACACATATACAATTCTAAACCAATAGGTAGAATATAGAAATTACAAATAATAGTAATTCCTCTCCATCAGCTTACCAAGAAGAATAACAAAAAGGTTGTGGATTCAAGTTATTGAGAAGTTTTTAGGTTTACTCTAAATATTCATCAAGCCATTGACGATAACATGATCCTTTCATTCTCAATTCGCCATGAATAAAGCAAAGATCAAAGATCTATGTGTCAGCCTTCTACTTAAACCGTCATCATAATAATTTTGTAAATGTCTCTAATCCATGCCTTATGAGAGCCTTTGCCCGTCTTCTCTTCCAAATAAAGTACTTCACTTTAGTGAAACTTTGAAAAACATAAAATTCACAAATACATGTTTATGGCTCACAATAAGCTCTTGTGGTTTAGACCTCACGATGAGACATTTTTAGTAATATTTCACACGGAAATCATTATTCTAAATAAGCAAATCATATGGAGAGCTTGTTTGATTAACGAAAAATCAATTTAAATCTTGATAATCATAAGAGGTAACTCGATAACTTGTGTTGAAGGGAGGTAACATGTATTTCATGAAATTAGTTCGAGGTGCACACAAGTAGTCCGGACACTACAATCATAGAAGAAACTAGTCTTTGTAAAACACAAACTTGTGTGATTGATTATAATGTGTTTGATCTTACTTCACATTCACATATGCTTAGGTAATTGGCCTCAAGATCGCAAAAGAAAGTAAGATATTTTGGTTTCAACATTCTAAATATAAAATAATCTTATATGACTTAAAATGAGAACCTGACAGACCCTGCTTCTTTAAAAAAAAAAAAAAAAATCCCACCTACACTAATAAAATAACTACATACCTTGTATATTTGTGTAAAGTGGGATATGAAAAGGATAGTATACGTAGTGTTGTTTTCCACTTGTACTAATCCACATGAATAAAGCATATAAGTAGTGAATTTTTTTTTATAACAATTACAAATGCAAGAAGATTTTCTGATGAATCTTTTTTTTTTTTGGTAATAACTATGAAATATTACCATTGCAACAAAAACCATTTACAAACTTCTAGTAAATGGTCGCAACAAGTACCTAGACCTCAAGCAAAACTAAAAATAAATAAACCACACTAAATTGCAGCAACTACATCTTTGGGAACCTCTTCCATCTTGTTTTCCCGAACCATTGTAGATTTTGTAGCACTCCCCTCTGTTGCCTTACACCTTTTCAATAGTATCGTCCGGAAGAATTATACAAAATCATTAATATAGCATGATTTTCAAGAGAGGTCCCAAATAAATTTCTCGTTTATTGATTTGATAGATTATATACTTACACTGTGAGATAACAACCTACCTTTCTTTTAGCATAAAAATAGTAAGACTTGCAAGATTGAATTTTTATCAACTCTGAGGTATCTTAAAAATCCTGATTAGGATTGGTAAGTTAAGGCATAGGTCCCTTTCCTTTGTACCTGAAAAAATAAAAGTAAAGGAGGTATCTTAAAATCAATTAAGAACATGAAAATAAAAAGGACTAAGCAGATCGGGTAGGGGATTGGAACAACAGAATTTACCATAGCAAAAGAAAAATTTTATGGCATCATCATGCATTCGAATTTCGAGCTTACATTAGTTGTAGTATAATAGATCCACAATTTATTCAATTCAACATAAATAGACATTGAGTATCTCAAACAATGAGTATGCAGGCTCAATTTTAATTATTCCCATCAATTTGAAGACGTACGACGGAGAAAATAAAAGCTGCAAATTTGATTTGGTATGGTGCTTCGAAGTCGAAATAAATACTTATTTAGATAACTGAATCGAAAGAATTATTTGTTAACAATGTGGAAACCTCCGCTGAAATTTTTACTATAAACTCGAGTGGCGGTTGGGTGTTTCAAAGCAGGGTTGATGTATTATTTTAGAAACTTCTGGTTTGATCTGGAAAACGAAGGATATGGGAGAGAGAAAGATACAGCAACGAGAAGCAAAGTGCAGAAGAAAGAACATATTCAAAAGACATAAATACCCTTATTTTTGGTTGATATTATGGATAGTACACTTTTGTCTAATTTTTATTGCGTAAGGTACAATAAAACTAAGTGTGGTCGTCCTGCTCTTGATGCTTCTATATAGTAGAAAAGAAATATATTTCAAACTTTTAGTTAGACAATTTGGACTTATAAAAATCAAAATTTGGCCATTGTTTAAAATTTCAGAACTACTGAAGATCATTTGCTCAATTGTTTGTGTTATGCAGTAAAGGAGCTAAGGCAGTAGCAGTCACAGTACACTGATAGAATAGTTAGTTATAAATCAGTTAGGAAAGTTGTTACAAGTTAGTTATTATTAATCATAGTTGAGTTAACATAACTAGTCTAGTTAGCTGAGTATAATGTGCTATATATAGAGTAGATACATACTTGTAAATGAATGAATGACTCTATGAGTTCAATACAATTTTTACACAGTTTCTCTTAGATTCTCCATTACTGATCCTTCTCTACTGAAACTAACATGGTATCAAAGCTTAAGGTGAAGCTCTAAGGATCTCTCTGTTTTCAGTGTAGCATAAGGCTCGAAGAAGAGTAGTTGCATTGTCCTACAAACATCGAAGATTACAGTTCATTCAGATCTCTACAATGGTGGAAGTTGCTATCAGTTCAAGTGCAGGTGCTTCCTCAGGGATTGGTGGAGGTCATTCAGTCATAGATGCTCATCATCCTCTTCATCTGCAAGCCTGTGACACGCCAGGTAGCTCTTTAGTTTCGATTCAACTCACAAGATCTGAAAACTACTCTCTATGGAGTAGATCTATGAAAATTGGTCTTCTAGGTAAAGGAAAATTAGGATTCATTACTGGTCAATGTTCTAAGGATAAATTCACTACTTCTATGCATGACGTGTGGGAAAAATGTAATGCCATTGTTCTATCATGGATTATGATCTCTGTTAGTAGGGAATTACTAAGTGGCATAGTCTATGCTAGTAGTGCTCAACAAGTATGGACTGATTTGAAGGAGAGGTTTGATAAGGTGGATGGATCTAGGATATTCTATCTGCACAAAGAGATT
>JAJOOO010006902.1:0-59971 GCA_029582685.1 Solanum piurae | reverse complement strand
TCTATTTTTGTTTTACTAGTTAAATGAGTCTTGATTAGTTTGCTGGTTATGCTATTGTCTGTTTTTGTTGTCTGAATTGATTGTATTCAAATTTACAGCTGAAGGGGTCAATAAAGATTCAATCTTTATTGGTTAACATCTATGGGGTTTGTCCCTTTTTTGCTTTTATACAAATTTACAGAGATTATTGCTTTGTTTTTCTGTGTTTTTCTATCTTTTTTGACTAGTTAAATGAGTCTTGATTAGTTTGATGGTTATGCTATCATCTGTTTTTGTTGTCTGAATTGCTTATATTCAAATTTACAGCTGAAGGGGTCAATAAAGAGTTAATCTTTATTGGTTAAATTTATGGGGTTGTCTTTTTTTTGTTTTGCTTGTATACAAATTTACAGAAATTATTGCTGTGTTTTTCTGTTTTTTTCTCCTTATCCTTTTTGACTAGTTAAATGAGTCTTGATTAATTTGTTGGTTATGCTATCATCTGTTTTTGTTGTAAGAATTGCTTGTGTGCGTTTATATACAAGTTTACGGCTGAAGTGTTCAATAAAGAGTCAATCTTTATTTGGTTAAATTTTGTGGGGCCTAATGAAAAATGATCAAGTCTTTTAAAGGTACGATGATTTTGGAGCCTAAATACTTTGTACTAATGGTTTTTTTTTTTTCTGATTATCAGTTCACTTACATGTCAATATTTTGCAGAAGCCACTAAAAATGAATCATCCATAAAAATGAAACTAGGATTTGGAAGGTTTTCAATTTGGAGTATTTTGAGAGGGAGAGGGAGAGGTGGTTAAGTTGTGTGTGTGTGTGTTGGGGGGTGGGCTAGCAGTTTAATCATGGAATGTCCTATTGCCTGGTCAGATGCAAATATTTCTTTTTGAAAAAGATGTCCTAGAACATGTTATTGGATTAGTGAGAGGTTCCTCTTTTCTTATCCCAGAGTTTGTGTGTCTGAGCAATACTTTTGAGATTTTAAATAAGGTTGATACCAAGATTCTTTTTATATGTCTACTGATATGATGATATTTAAAAAAGATACCAACCTTACGGTTTTGAGATAGTAAGTTTTCTATCTAATGTCTGAAGCTTTGGATGTTGGAGTTGCAATGGAATGGATATGACCTCTTTGCACTTTGGTTGAAAATTTGTAAACTTCTCGAGTCAGCTAACATCAGTTGTTGTAACAATAATGTAATGCTTAGGAGCTTGACTGCAGCTAAGAAGTCGTGGATTTAGTGGTTTTAGGTGAGAGGAAAATGTGACAGGTACAAGACAAGTTTCTCTTGTGGTATTTGTTTCAGTTTGCGGCTCAAGCTTAACATATATCCATTTTCTGAAATTCAATTATGTGATAAGAAAACTGTCATAGCTACATAATTATCTGATTATGTGATAGGAGACAACGAGTCACACACAATAGGGAAGATCAAAGCACCTAGTTTTGGGTGAAGACAAAAAAATGTTCGTTCGATAAATTCAATAATATTTTTGAATCAGATTAATGTATTTGTACATGTTAGAAATGGGTACCATTTTTTTCAATGATGCTCTGACTATGTAGAATTCAGGTTCACATAAGCTAAATACTCGAAGGCAGAAAGCTTAGCTGTATAAGACTTGTGCAAAACCTAGGCTAAAAACGTTTAGCTCACAACTTCTAAACTATCCTCCATTAGAGTAGGAGTGAAGTTCTTGTGTATCAGCTAGCTTAAGGGATTCGTCTCACGTAGCTTCTGCATCTACTCCAGAAATATACCAAGTAAGACGTCTTGGAAAGATTCGGGAATAGCATCTTCTATATTTCCCTCCTCGCTCTAACTCGGCCACAAGAGAGGACGGGCTTCAGGGAAATGAGACAGTAAGTGAAGAGATTTAGCAATAACTGTGCTTATTTCCTCCCCATCCCCCTTGCTTTCCCCAGTTAAATAAAGGGAAGAAAGATTGGGTTGAGCAACATAAGGTCTGAAGTTCAAATTCCAACTGTGACAAAAACACTAGGTGGTTTCTTCCCATCTGAGCCTTGGTGGACGGAGTTACCTGATACCTGTTGTTGGTGGGAGGTGGCATGTATCTTGTGGAAATAGTCAAGGTGCGCACAAGCTGTGGCCCGGACACCACGGTTATAAAAAAAAAGGGGGGAAGAAAGATAGGAGAAGGAAGGATGAATCTGCTAGGTAGATATGTCGCAGCAAAGCTTTACAGAAAGGTCGTCCGTTTTGTAATTCGAGCATTGGTTATTACAGATCTTGTGAATGATTGACTAATTAGAATATTTTTAGCATCTGTGTCATTTTGAAAGCACTTGATTGAACAAGCAGGATCTGCAACATCTAAAATTCAATTTATTCCAGTTGCCTTCTTCATTTTTCTGAACTTAATTTTTCCTTTTTCTTTCACGTTAGAAATTGTTGTTGAAGTAGCTCAATATATGATTCTCTTTTTGTGGTTCCATTTTGGAAAATAAAGCTTGCTGACATGGACCCCTGATGGCTTTAATGCGAGTAGAGAATGATGTAAAATGGCAAGGCTCTTGCTCTATGCAGGCAGAATTGATGTCAATGTTTTAGTCTTTCATGGCCAAAAGTTAGATTGAACTTAAATCCTGAACTTAGAATTTTTTGCTTTATTGCAGTTACTATATATGTGTTTGATTGTACAAAATGTTTGATTATGGTTCCAAGTCCCAAGATCTGGATGGGCAGCCAAAAAAAGTTTATAAGGTACTAAAAAATCTTTTGTTAAGGTTATTAAGCTTTTATTTCAGTCCACTTCTTTACGCATATATTTTGGGGTTACATATTCTTAATGTGAAAGATGGCAGTTGGAGCTGTGGGCTAAATACAATGTTTTATCTGGTGAACTGTTGAAAATTTTGTTGTAAATCACTGCATTCTAGGTTTCTTGCAGATACAATCTTACCCTTGCTGTATTTGAAGATTGTTTTTGACACTCTTTTGGTTGGAATATACATTTTTCTATTAATTAAAGATAACACCTAAGATGTTACTGTTTAGCATTTAAGCAATTTATGGCTGATGGACTGGGAGGCTTGACATGAACAATGTATTTATGGTCATTTGTTGAGTCATTGATTATTTCTCCTTGAGTATCCCTACCTTATAATGCTTCTTCACAATTTTTAGGTTGAATGACTTTGATTGCGGACTAACCTCAGCGTCGACACCGTAGCAGCAAATAAATGTGGCTTCATCATGGAAGCTTTAAGACATTCTGGCCATGCAACTAGAAGCCCGTCAAGGTCTTTTAAGAGAGGAATGAGAAAAGGATCTGAAGGACTAAAGTCGATTGGTCGATCACTAGGATTTGGTGTCTCTAAGGCAGTATTTCCTGAAGATCTGAAAGTTTCAGAGAAGAAGATTTTTGATCCTCAAGATAAATTCCTTCTCTTGTGGAATAAGCTGTTTGTTATATCATGCATTCTGGCCGTGTCTGTGGATCCTTTGTTTTTCTACCTTCCAGTTTTCGATGACAAGTCAAATTGCCTTCAGATTGATCGAAAGCTAGCTGTGATAGCCACAACGCTTCGTACCGTTGTTGATGCTTTCTATCTTATTCACATGGCACTTCAGTTTCGTACAGCTTATATTGCACCATCATCTCGAGTTTTTGGAAGGGGTGAACTTGTGATAGATCCTGGACAGATTGCTAAAAGATACTTGCGATCCTATTTTATCATTGATCTTCTTGCTGTGGTTCCCTTGCCTCAGGTTTAAAGAAATGCTTTATATTTTTTGATGTCTCTTTAAGTTGAAACTTTATTTCCTATAGTAAACTACCATGGCTCTTATGGTCACTGACCTTATACTCCCTCCATCCTAATTTGTGTGGCACCGTTTGACTTGACACAAAGTTTAAGAAAGAAAGGTAGAACTTTGAAATTTGTGGTCCAAAACAAACCTTAGCCATTTGTTTAGCTATAATTTACTATAAATCATTTTATTAAGGGTAAAAGGAGAATTTTAAAGTTAATTCTTTCTAATTATAGAAAGGTGACAATCTTCTTGGGACGGACTAAAAAGGAAAGTGTGCCACATAAATTGGGCAGAGGGAATATGTTGTTTTAAAATGATTGTCTCCTTCTTGTTATATCATGCTTTCGCTTTTCTAGGTTCTTTCTTCTTACTGTTCTGAATGTGATGAGTGGGATTTTTCATCCTGATTCTCTTCCTTTCTGTGTTAGGATACTGTCGATGAATGTTTTGTCTTTTTATTAAACTATTTGTTTATGAATCAGCCCATACAGCTCTTTTGATGTATGGCCTATCGTCATTCACTTTGCTTTTCCTTTTATGGATCTATACAGATTGTAGCTGGGAGATTCCTGCAGAGATCGACAGGTTCTGATGTAATGGCTACCAAACAGGCTTTGCTCTATATCATTTTGCTCCAGTATATCCCCAGATTTGTCCGAGTTATACCCTTAACGTCAGAATTGAAAAGAACTACTGGTGTCTTCGCTGAAACTGCATGGGCTGGTGCTGCATCCTATTTGCTGTTGTACATGCTTGCTAGTCACGTAAGCTACTTATTAAGTTGCCGAAATGTTTGCTATCTGTTCTTCTGCTAAGATAACTGTTCATTGCATCGTTTTGAAATGTAACTCTTTCTTTTCTTTTGTGTAAAATTGTCTTCTTTGCGGAGGTGGAAGTTCTGGTTTCCTGGTGTATTCTGTCATTTTGCAGATCATTATGAGGGAAAATCTTTATTAATATGCAATCTCTGTTAATAGCATCTTCCTTGTCTTAGATGAATTGGAGCTAAAACCACATCCGTAAAGTAAAATTAATTTGTAACTGAAACGATTATTTGAAAATAGGTGGAAAACTTTTCAACAACTATATATGTTGTATTGGTTTAAAAGAAATGCAGCGTGCTATCCGTTTTCTGGTTCAATTGCATGTATACAGAGTTTGCTGTTTCACTTTCCAACTAGAAAATGTTCACTTGTTCTGCAAAGCATATGTAAATTATATGTTTTTTCTTTGAAATTTCGGATTGCTCATCTTTACAAGAGCATCGCAAAGGTTATCTTGAGGTGGAATTTCTGATTGTTCCTTACTTCCATTCTCGTTGGTTCTTTTCAGATAGTTGGCTCCTTTTGGTATTTGCTTTCTGTGGAACGCTATGATACATGCTGGGAAAGAGCTTGTAGTCATAACGCAACATGCCAAACTGATTTCTTGTACTGCGGCAATCAAGACATGACAGGGTATAATGCTTGGAGCAATATCAGTGAATCGGTTTTAAATGGAGCATGCCCTCGGAGCGGTGACAATCCACCATTTGATTTTGGAATTTTCGGGCAGGCTTTGTCATCAGGCATAGTTTTCTCGATGAAGTTTGTGACTAAATATTGCTACTGTTTGTGGTGGGGACTCCAGAATTTAAGGTGGCTTTACTCTTATCCTCAGCTAACATTCTTCTGATCTCATTTGCTTTAGTCTCTCGTATTTTTCAGGGATTATGCCTAATGAATGAAAAACAAAGCATTAAAATTTTCCATCACATTACTACTAAATCCTTTTGTTGTTTGAAGTGTACATTTATGCCTAATTACTTCATTGTAGTTTACCATTTGCTAACCTATATGCTGATTAAACATTACTTGAAAGTTGTATGAAAATTCTCCATGCACTAGGTTTTGCATATGATGACTATTTCCTTTTGGCACTTTGTCATGCTCTCTATAGTATTTTGCCATTGCTTTTCCACTTCCGCCTTTTCTTTTCGAACTGTATTGAATTGCTTTTCCTTGAGCCGAAGGTCTATCAGAAACAACCTCTCTACGTCCCAAGGTAGAGGTAATGTATACGTACACTCTACCTTCCTCTATTCCCACTCGTAGGATTACACTGGATATGTTGTTGTTGCTTCTTGGCGCTCACTTAGGTTCTGTCCCTACCGGATAGCCTATAATTCAACGTGAATAAGACTTTTTTTTGTGTTAAGGTAACAAGATTATTGGGTGGTTATAAAAACAACAAGACTATAAGGTTTTGTGGGAGTTATAGGGGAGATATAAGACAAGTTCCCTTAGGACTTTGGTCTAGTTGTAACTTGTAAGAGCGCAACTTGTGAGGTGTAAATTAGGTGCATGTTACAGGTTCAAATCCTACCGCAAACAAAAGCCTGGTATTTGTGTAGAGAACGATGGAGGGATGACCCAATATCCACCGAGTTTCGAACTGTGCACCAATGGCCTGCAGAGATTTATCTGTTATTAAAAAAAAGTCAAGTTCCTAATTCAATTGTTCCAGAGTTCCAGTGTGACATACTTTTTCCTGTTGAATATGAGGAGAACAGGAATTTCCTGCTAATCATGTGCTATCATCGTATTTAAATGATTATTATTCCAGTGGCTTTTTCGGTTCATATAATGTCTATCAACTAATTGGTTTGACGGAGGGGTAGTGTTTTCCTGTTCCTGAATCATGACGGCCTATAATTAAATGTGAACACTAATTGCATATATTCTAGTATTATATGCTGCTTTTGGTTCATATTGTCTATTCACTATTTGGTTAGACCAATATTATCGTTAGGATTTTCTTTTCGTTTTTGTTCTCTACCCAGAGGACTGAAGAGGAAAAGAAGAAGTGACTAGGCTGGAGTTCTGAAAACTAATTAAATGTATATTTACGTTATTTTGCTTATCATATGCTAAGGTACAGTAATTGGTAATAAACCTTTGGTAAACTTGTACTGATGGCATTTCTTTTTTTCTTGTTTTGCTTGTGTAGTACCCTTGGACAGGGACTTCAAACTAGCACATATCCCGGGGAGTCTTTATTCTCTATTGCACTAGCGATACTCGGACTCATTCTCTTTGCACTGTTGATTGGTAACATGCAGGTAATGATCGAATGTTATAGTAATGTAGTCTTATAGAGATTTCTTGTCATTTAGTTATTAACAGAATATTGTGTGAAAACTTCAGAAAAATCAATTGCCCGTGGGAGCTTACTGTTATGATACTGGTGCTTGATGAAAACTAAGTTCTTTAAGACATTTTACTGTTAAGATAAGACACTTAGTGCAACCAATTAAAAAAAATGCACGTAGTGCATCTCTTTCGGAAGAATTGGGTAAGCAGACACTCAAATTTGGCCTTAGTTGGCAAGTAAACACTCTAACTTTGAGTATGCACATCTAGACACCTCAGCCCATCTCCACTGTGTTAGTTGAGCACTCAAACTTACAAAATGATCATCTAGACACCTCCAAAATTTATGTGCCACGTTGGCATTGGGTGTCAAGAGACGCAATGAGACAAGTTGGGGTGTTTAGTTGCCAGTTGAAACCAAGTTGAAGTGTCTAGATGTGCACTCTTAAAGTTAAGAGTGCTTCTTGCCAGATGAGGCCAGGTTTGAGGGTTTGTTTATGTATTATATGCCATTAGATAATGCCACTTCGTTTCAAGTGAAAAGTTCTTCTGCAGTGTCAAATAAAGCGATTCTTTCTCAGCAACAGTTGAGTTTGCAGTAGTCATGAGACATACAGAGAGCTTATTCATAATTTTTTAGATTACTGTAAATGTCATAGCATTTCTAAGACAAATAGTAATTTCAATGGAGGTTTAGGATCTTAAGCTATGCCGTTGTAGAGTACCACGTTGATATAAAGCTTTGTTGGAAACCTCCTTGACATGATATTTTTCAATGTGAGACCCGTTGCTGTTGTTTATTCTTCTTTTGGCTCCCATCTCTCATTTCTTCCAAAATGATACTAAAAATGAAGTTCTTAAATTAAGGAAGACTCTCACGAAAAGAAATTCTGAACAAGTTGCCAAGGGACAGAATTTTCGGATTACTCGCACTATGACATCTGAGTATTGTACTCCTTTCATTTGATCAACCGACTCGCATGAAAATTACACACACCTTCAAAATCGGAACTGCTAGTCAACAAGAAGTTCATTTTATGATGTTCAATTTCTTTGAAGTGTTTCTGATAATGCATTTGTATCCATGGGAATTTTGTACTCAAGAGTTTGGTATTTTGCTATCACAGACATACCTTCAGTCTCTTACTATTCGACTTGAAGAGATGAGAGTTAGAAGGCGTGACTCTGAACAATGGATGCATCACCGATTGCTTCCACAAGACCTTCGAGAACGGGTAAGGGGCTATGATCAGTACAAGTGGCAAGAAACACGTGGAGTGGATGAAGAAAATATAGTTCAGAATTTGCCCAAGGATCTCAGGAGGGATATTAAACGTCATCTTTGTCTGGCTCTAGTGAAGAGGGTAACTAAATTTTATATTCCTGTTTTTTCGATAATATTTGTTTCTCCACCTTGAATCAACTTGTCTAATACTCTGTTGCTTAGACCCTCCAAAAATGTTGCTGCACCAATGTAGGTCCTCCAAAAATGCATAGCTCTTGGAGGACCCAACACACATCTGGCGATATTTATGAAGAGTCCGAGCAACATAGGTATCATAGTAGACTAGTAGTCATGGTACTGTCGCTCTTCAATAATAGAGAGGCCGAATCATGATATGATTAAATACATCCTTGCTTTAGAAATAGCACTTGCCTCAGCTCTGCTCTTATAGAAAATTGATTATACAACATACCAAATGAAATCTCGCAAGTGGGGTCTGGGTAGGTTAACGTGTAGGCACACCTTACCCCTACCTCGTGGAGGTAGAGAGTGTTTGCGAAAGACCCTCGGCTCAAGTGCAGCAAATCAAAATAGCTATGAAAAGGGAAAACGACAGTGAAGAAAATATAGCAACTAATAATCTGGTCTTAGTAGTGTTCTTTCTTTTATTTCATGTTTTCCTAGTTTCTTGCTACAATCCGATGGTATAATCGAGGTGATGAAAATGTTTGCTCCACAATTGAAGCTCTAAAGCATGCTTCTAGAGTGAGCGACCGAGCATTCATTTTATGACTAGGACAAACGATTCTACGGCTGCTAAGCTTTACGTTATTGTCTTTTGCTAGTTTTACTTTACTTATATTCCATTGTTGATTTTCAGGTGCCTCTATTTGCAAATATGGAGGAGAGATTGCTTGATGCAATTTGTGAGCATCTAAAACCCTGTTTGTACATCGAGAACACTTACCTTGTTCGAGAAGGAGATCCAGTGGATGAAATGCTCTTTGTGATACGAGGTCGCCTTGAGAGTGTGACAACTGATGGTGGGAGAAGCGGTTTCTTCAACCGCAGTTTGTTAAAAGAATCTGACTTCTGTGGAGAAGAACTTCTTACTTGGGCACTAGACCCAAAATCAGGTTCTAACCTCCCGTCTTCTACTCGTACCGTGAAAGCTCTAACAGAGGTAGAGGCTTTTGCATTAATAGCAGATGAGTTGAAATTCGTCGCCAGTCAGTTCAGAAAGCTCCACAGTAGACAGGTACAGCACACGTTCCGTTTCTACTCACAGCACTGGAGAACTTGGGCTGCTTGCTTCATCCAAGCAGCATGGAGGCGTTTCACGAAAAGGAAACTTATGGAACTTCAAAGAAAAGAAGACGAAGAAGCAGAAGCGTTGGCCGGGGCCAATAGCAACTCGGGTGGAGCTTCTTTTAGTATTGGGGCAACGTTCTTGGCATCGAGATTCGCAGCTAATGCTCTCCGAGGTGTTCACAAGAATCGAAATCTCAAGTCTGCTAGGGAGCTTATGAAGCTGCAAAAACCTCCAGAGCCTGATTTCAGTGAAGATACTGAGTGAATTTTGTATGTTTTTTTGCTTAGACTTGTTGATCTTTTGAGCTTTGCAAAAAGCTTGATGTATAATTCATGTTTATTAGTCTTATTGCTTCTAAGAGTTTAACTTCTATACACTGAAACTGATTGTGTAAATAAATATTTACATTTATCATGTCGCCTAAAAGGTAACTATGGGTAGCTGCCGTAATAAGTGGAAGACAGGGCATATAATTTACTATTCCTTTTGTTTTAATTTGTTCGTCTACTTTTGACTTGACATAAAGTTTAAGAAAGTAAAAAAGACTTTTAAATCTCGTGGTATTATACTAAAGATATGTAAAATATATCAAAATGCCTTATAATCTTATAGTTTTAAACATGTCATGTAAAAAGTTAAAACTAAAAATAAGCCAAAAAGAAAGAAGCATTCTTTCAGAAATGGATAAAAAAGGGAAGAGATCCAACGATAGAAAATGACTTTCATCGTACCAAACTCACAAATGCTGATCATATGGTTGCATGGTTTTACTATCTATATTCTTATGTCAATCGAACTGTATAAAAATATCAACAGATGTGTGTCAAATCCTAAAAAAAAAGTGTTATTTTTTAGAAGTCAACATAAGTACGACAACAATTTTAAAGAATTCAAACGACACGTCTTTGTAATGCCTTTTATTTTCTGGATAAAATGACAAAGTTCTAATATGAAATCTAAGTAGGGCGTATTTCGTAGAACATCTGGTAAAGCAATCCAATCTCAAAGCGAAATAAATACCACAACTTCAATCTTGTTCAACAAAATCATCATGCAGTAAAACAAAGAAATATTTCTTTCACCTTCAACTTTACCGATTACGATACCAAAATGAATATAATCTCTACCAGACATACGTAAATAAGATAGGAACAAGAAATTTCATTCAAAAAGGTAAATTGGCAATTTTATTTAGGTATTTTATTAGTCAAAGAAAGCCTATACAATTGCCTTTATTCATACAACTTGATGCATTTATTTTCTCAAACATTAAATAGTCCCTTGAGATAAGAACTCCCTTTTATGTTTAGCCATCAACATCTTGACTAGTTCCTCAGCACCCATTCCACCAGAGTTGAAACACCATAACCCGTGGCGTTTTTCTTTTCATCGCTCCAGACGGGGCCAGCTATATCGAGATGCAACCATTGGACCTTCTCGTCAACAAACTGCAAAAATAAAGACCAAATGTCATGTTTCTCGTCTCAAACTAAAGGTATGTAGAATGTACCAAAATGACAGTAGTAGAATGATGGGATGAGTACTTGTTTGAGGAAGAGAGCACCAGTTATGGCACCACCATTACCAGGCCCCGTGTTAATCATATCAGCCACTCCTGATTTCATACTCTCCCAGTAACTCTCCTCCATAGGCATCCTCCATAGTTTTTCACCACTTGCCTCAGCAGCTGCAACCACCTCCCTTGCTAGGTCATCGCTAGGTGTAAAAGCACCTGTATTCGTATATTAGATATCCAATGAAGTTCAAGCAGAGTACACGTACAACGTGTAGCAAACAAAGAATAGAGTCACAAACAAATATACCAGCAACTGAAGGTCCAAGAGCAGTCATAATAGCACCAGTTAATGTTGCCAGATCAATTATCTGCATAAATTCAATCAAACATGTAGAAGTACATGATGAGGGGAAACCGCGTACATATTAAAGTGATCGATGCACGATGCATAATAATAATGTTTAATTAATACCTTCTCAACACCTTGGTTACAGGCATATATCAAAGCATCAGCAAGTGTGAGCCTACCCTCAGCATCAGTATTGTTAACCTCAATTGTCTTACCATTTGAAGCTGTGACAATGTCTCCAGGCCTCATGCCTGCTCCACTAATCATATTTTCACAAGCTGCAACAATGAAATGCACCTGCAACGTAACAACGTAGCATACATGATAATTGAATACATGCACTTCCGAGTAAATACATTCTCGAATGATGGATGATAAAGGAAGGACTCACCTCTACTCTAGAAGGCCTAATTTCACCAAGAGCTTTTGCTGCCCCTAAAACAGCTGCAGCCCCTCCCATGTCATACTTCATTAGCTCAATCTTCGAACCAGCTCCAGTCTTGAGGTTGTAGCCACCACTAGGGAACACGAAAACAAACGTTCAGCAAATCATAACGTAAGAATAATAGAAGATAGAAAACGATTTACCTGTCAAAAGTTAATCCCTTTCCAACCAAGGCTATCTTCCTTTTTCGTTCCCTACTCATAGTTTTAAAACATAAATGGATGAAATAAGGAGGATTTTCAGTAGCTGCTGCAGCAACAGATAAATAGGCTCCCATTTTCAATTCTTTGCACTGCTCAGCATCCAAGATGTTTACAGTAATGACATCGCTATAAGTGGACGCAATCTTTTTAGCCTCTTCAGCAAGTACCCCTGCAGCACAAAGTCGATATGTTAAAGTAATATATGATATGATTAAAAGAGAAATGCATTGAAAGACGATCACAGCTTACCAGGCGTAACTATATTGGCTGGTGCATTAACGAGCTCTCTACCGAGTATAACACCTGCACATACATGTTCTGCATACTTGATTTTGCTCTCTATTTCAGGTCCAGTTCCCAGTCCAAGAATATCCAAAGATTCCAATGCTGGTTTCTTTGACTCGGACCTAAACCTATTATCTTCGAATATCCCCAGAACAACTCCTATAACATTCAAGAAAATTAATCAAGTTTTGTTTTTCAATATGGTTCGCCAAGACAATAGACATAAATATACCAGTTGCTATGGCAGAGGCAGAGTTGATCTTCGATTCTGCAGAGAGTCCATCCGTGGAAGCAAGTGAAACGGCAATATTACGAGCCTGAGCAGACTTGGCAGCAGCAGCAGCAGCCTCTCCTAAACTGTGATAAGAAGTAGGTGATGATGCTGATGAGCCAAGTCCAACTAGAGTAATCCTTCCACCAGGATGCCTGAGATTTATGGATTGTCCAGACTTTCCACTAAAATCCTCCTCAGATGAAGCTGCAGACAATAAACCATTCAATTTGGAATCGAGCTGGTGCAATAGTGGATTCTTGAACTTAGAATTCTCATCTCTAGCCAAGTCATTCTCCGTCGCGCCTATTGCAAGTAAGTCTCCTTGCCATTGCACCACATTAGTATCTTTAGCACCAATTGAAATCTTTCATGTTACAAAAACAGAAAAAGGATTTAGTACAAAAACTATAAAATAGAGATCACAAGAATCAACAATTGGTATTAGCATGCTAAGGATGGAGCAACAATAACAAAAACTGAGCGTACGCAAGACCTTACCTCTACCTCAGATCTGATCAGGTAGAAAGACTGTTCCCAATAGACCCTCGACTCAAGACAAAAACAGACTAAAAAGACGTATTGAAAGTACAAGATACAATATATGTAGTAAACAAAACAACAGATAGTAGTAGAACAATTGTACAAAGAAAACAGACTAAAAATGACGTAATGAAAGTACAATAGACAATATGTAGTAAACAAAACAATAGATATTAGCAGAACAGTACTACAACCAAATAAAACAGAATAAAAAAGATATAATGAAAGTACAAGAGACAATATATGTAGTAAACAAAACAACGGATAGTAGTAGAACAGTTGTACAAATAAAACAGACTAAAAAAGACGTAATGAAAGTACAAGAGACAATATGTAGTAAACAAAACAACATATGGTTAGTAGCAGAACAGTATAGTACAAGACACACAATATGTAGTAAACAAAACAACAGATAGTAGCAGAACGGTACTACAACCAAATAAAGCAGACTAATGAAAGTACAAAAGACAATATATAGTAAAGAAAACAATAGATAGTAGCAGAACGGTACTGCAACGAAATAAAACTATAATTACCTTAGGGGCATCACTTTCATTAGGCCTAGTAAGACCAAGAGTATCACGAGCAACACAATGAACTATTCTTTTACTTCTTCTTGAACACAAGGGTGTAACTGAAAATGAAAAAGCCCATCTGGGACTAGATTGACATTTAGCAAAAACTGAAGGGTTACAATGCAAAGAAGAAGAAGAAGAAGCCAATAATGAAGAAACTCTTAGTGTTGCCATTGTAATAAAAGAAAATTTGTTGTGAGTACTGTAGTCTTTCTCTCTATCTCTTATATAGAAGAAAGAAAAAGATATTTGCATGTCAACACGTTTTATTCATTCTCTACTCTTTAACAACGTCTATCTTCTTCAATTTTGGGTGTACACAAGCAAATACTTAAATTATCCAAAAGTTGAACAAGTAGATATATGCGTCCTATGTAACAATTCTACATCCTACGATATTATGCCACATAGGACGTGTATGTCTATTCATTCAACTTTTGAATAGTTGAAATATCTACTTGTGAACACCCAAATTGAAGAGTATAGATGATTGTTGAAACTAGAGGTATCAAAAATATATGAAAAATCAATCGAACCAAACCATATCGAATCGATTCATAGGATTTTTTTATATATAACCGTAGACTTTTATTTAAGCTTATAATCATCCTGAACAATTAGGGTGGTCTTTTTAATTTAGATAAAAAAAAATTGAATCGAACCGAACCGAATAGTCTTATTTATTCTTACGTATATATGCAATATAGTTTATATATTACCGAATATGTTAAATTTAATATACAAATATATTTTATAATTATTTTTCATATACATGAAAAAAAAATTAGGCCACTAGACTTTGTGTCTTCAGTTGATTAGTTTTAGTTTTAACTTTTTAAAAGATACAATCAGTAGACTCATACATTCATAAATTATAACTAATTACCTATATTAATATAATAGTATTGATATACTCTCTCCGTTCATTTTTATTTGTCATGTTACACTTTTCAAAAGTCAATTTGACTAATTTTTAAAGTTAAATTAGATTATATTAATTTGATATTTTAAACAAAAAATTTAGATATTCAAAAACTATACGAAAAGTACTATAAATTGCAATTTTTTGCATATCAATATGATGAAAAAATACATCGCAAATTGATAGTCAAAGTTTTTATAATTTGACTCTAAAAAAGGAAACTATGACAATTAAAAGTGGACGGAGATAGTATCAAATAATTAGTTTACGGTAAAACCCAACACACTACGTACTAGTTCTATTGAAAGTTTAATACTAACAAAGTAATCAAAAATTAATCGAACCCTATCTATATCGAATAAAAACCAACATGATTGAAATGATTTTTAAAAATCTAATTTTAATTATGCATGGTAAAATAATCGAAATATTGGGACGGTATCATTTTTTAAAATAATCTACCGAACCATTTCATTAACACCCTAAGTTTAAGAGCAGATTTATATTATGACTTTATTTTATTTGCATGTGAACCAAATTTGTGGGGCAACTAAATTTAACTCATGCATCATTTTTTTTTTTGTTTCACTCATAGACCAACACGTGATAGCATTCATAAATATTTGTCTTTTATTGCCGTCGTTGATATGTCTGTTTTTAATCGACGGTATTGTTAGAATTAGTATAAAGTTTATAGCAAATTATTTTATTTTTTGAATCTTTTTAAAATAGAGTTCATGCTTAACAAAATCATTATTTATTATTTCTCTGAAAAAGTTGAATTTGTTATCTAAATTATTATCACTTATTTGTGAAAACAATTTCGATTATTCACATAACATATATACCCTTTTGTTTGGTTATTGGTCAATCATATATCATATATATATATAAGAGAATTTTAAGCTCGCCTACGCGACGCCACCACAAATCAGAATTCCCTTTGAATTTATTTATTTTCTAAACTAGCCTTTCTTGCATGAAAAGTTCTGATTTTTACAAAAAGATGTGGCTTTTACGAAAAGTTGTGACTTTTATGAACAGTTGTGACTTTTATGAACAGTTGTGGCTTTTATGGAAAGTTGTGACGTTTATGAAGAGTTGTGACTTTTATGAAAAATTATGACTTTTATGAAAGGTTGTGGCCTTTCCGAAGGGTTGTAACTTTTCCCAAGAGTTGTGACCTTTCTGATAAGGCACAATAAGCATTTGTTCACACTATCATTTGTTGTCTATAAATAGAGGGATTTCCTCCCACTATTAATTGTAGGTTTTTTCCGCTATAAGATAGTCGAATTCAAATACATTAATTAAGCTTCTTATGAAGTTTCTTTCATTCCTCAAAGTTTTCTTCCTCTTATTTCATGAAACATAATCTTTACTATTAGTCATAGTTATTCATGTAACTATGGCAATTTCTTTTTTCTATTTTGGTGACTTTTTTTTAACTATGTTAAAAATTTCAGCAAGTATGATTGAAAATTTATCTTCTCTTTTGTCCCATTCTATAGGTTTCTTCATATATACAAAGAAAACTATTTTTAATTGCAATGCAACATTACGACTGTTGCACCTCTCAGTCAAAAACTCATAACGTTGCTGAATGGTTTGATTCATTACATTTGGTTCTTTAATAAACAAAAATTTTATTTCTGCCACTATTATTTGTAGGGTTTTTTCGCTATTGGAGAGTCGAATTCAAGTACATTAATCAAGCTTCTTATGAAGTGTGTTTCATTCCTCAAAGTTTTCTTCCTTCTATTTCATGAAGTTTAATCTGTTACTGTAAGTCATAGTGATTCATGTATATTGCAATTTCTTTTTGCTATTTTTATGACTTTATTAATTCTGTTAAAAATTCCTGTGAGGATGATTGAAAATTCATCTTCTCTTTTGTCCCTTTCTACAAGTTTCTTCATATACTTTTTGAGAAAATTACTTGTGGGTTGTGCTATATTTGATAGCACACAACCACAAATATGTGATAACTAATACAGAACCAATGATTAAGTTTGTTAAAAGAACCAAACAGATCGCTCTCTTGCTTGCCACAGTTAGTATATTATTTTTATTGTTTTTTCTTAGGTACAAACATTTTGTATGTCACTGCACTCTTCCTAGAATATTAGTATAGAGACAATTAGTCCACTACTTTTATCGCAAGTTAACTTATTTGTCATATTTCTTCGTCTCTTTTTTTTGGCATAATAAGAGATCAAATTTTCTTGCCACTAACAAATGTCCAAAATATACTATAACAAAAATATTTTTTATCGGGCAATAAATATGCACATTAACGAAGAGTGCTAGAGCCTTTACCTACATTAATTAATTGTCATTAGATTCAATGTTGCTATAGACTTTAGGGACATTTATAGAGAGTATCAATTGCCTCTGAAAAATTATACTTAGCAAAAAATTAGCTATTAAGTGTTGTTAAAGATCAGTTTTGTTGTAGTGACAACTCTTTCTTTTGATTAAGTTTTTTGTTTTTTATAAAGAAGTAATAACTCTTTCTTTTACTTCTTTCAATTTAATTTGTGAACTGTAAATACGGCTCGACAGATAATCTTTTTGAAATATATGTTAAGCAACATACATTTTTTCTTCTTGATTGTTAGGAAAGTAAGGTCGTCTTTATTATTATTTGTGGATATTTGTGAGGTCAAGTGCTCACAAAATTATGTTGGAAGATTTTAATATGTTATGTGTCAAAATTTTGGTTTAGAATATCCAGTTGTAGACAGTTACATTCAGATGCCACCTACTGCTTGGTTGATAATTGCATTAATTATTTGTAACTGCATACTATAACCATAACAATAACTATGGTTGAATTTCAAATAAGTTGGGGCCGGTGATATGAAACCTAAGCAATAGTAATGACTATTATGAGATAATGAGGAAAAATATTTATGATACTAATAATTTTAGTGTCATTTTTAACATAAACATGATACATCATATTATAATAAAAATGAGAATAATGGAGGTTCATAAGAAAGGAACCGAAGGTGATCTCCATTTGAATTTAGTTAATTATGTTCTTGACAATATAGTATATGTATCGAAAATACGAATATTACCGAATGATCATATGTAAGCTTAATAAAATAGTTCAATCCCGTGCGAAGCACTGATAATTTACCTAATAATAAATAAAAGACAATAATTGGACCATTTATAGCCCCTTTCAAGAATTTCCACCATTGAAATTTTGAGAACGTTTTATTTATTATAAAATAAGACTTCATTATCTTTTTCTATTTTTCTTTTTGGAGACCCAAAAAGATTGGTGGTACATTAAAGCAGGAGAAAGAAAAAATATTTATTACTTTTCGGAGTTTATTTTTACTTGTTCATTTTGATTTTTTTTTATAAAAAAATAATGATTAATATAAATATTTTATCACAATATCTTGACGAGTAGTCTAAGATTTTGAGAAATAATTTGAATAATACGTAATTAATCTTAATGGTAAAACTATGAAAAAGGATGATCCTTCTGTTTCTTTTTAGTTGTCATGTTGCATTTTTAGAGAGTCAATTTGACTAATTTTCAAAGCTAAATTAAATTATATTCATTCGATATTTTAAAATAAATTTTAGATATTCAAAAGCTACACATAAAGTACTATATATTGCAACTTCTTTCATATCAATATGATGAAAAAATACATCTTAAAATATTTGTCAAAATTTATATCGTTTGACTCTCAAAAAGAAAACTATGACAAATAAAAAGAATGAATATATTTTTTTGAATGCTAGAAATGACAAATACTCCCTTCGTTCACTTTTATCTATCCACCGTTTGTATGCCCCTTAAAAATAATGATAAATATGAGTATAAGACTATATTAATTGTTCTATAATGAAGAGGGTGGATGAGTCCATTCATTATTTATTGAGTTTCTAATCCTACACCTACTTACCTTTGTGGGATATTTTTGTGGAGTCTTGTTCAATTCATAAATACGTGGAATTCATTTTCAATTGAGATCACCTTTATTGGTGGAACACATATTTTTATTAATCTAAATGATTATTTTCTAACTGTTAATTTTTACTTGACATCGTATCTCTTAACTAATTATCTTTTATATAACATAATTATATAAATAATTTTCACATGATTGATCGATTTGCATAACTTAACTGTGAAAAATACTCCTGCCTTGTTTATATGCCTTGCTTTTCATAAATATTTAATGAAAAATAGGTATATCTAAAAAGTTAACTATTTCCTTCATTTCATATTAATTGACTTATATTGATCTGATATACACTTTAAAAAGAATTTAATTAAAAGTATATTTAATAAATTAATCTTACTAATTATACTTAACTTTAAATTTAATTACTATAACTTTATACTTGTGAATTTTTGTTGTGTGTAATATATATAAAGAGAGATAGTTAAAGGGTGAGTGATGTGTTGTTGAGTCATAAATTTGAGAAGAGGAAAAAAAAAATTAATTTTTTTTGGATGATGATAAGATGTATGAATTGACATGTATTTTGTATTTATCTATATTGTTCTTATCCTTATACACTCGAAAGGTAGGGACCATAGAGGTTTTTTTTAGGTCATCAATTTAATAAAAGAAAATTGAAAAATTAATTAAAAAAAATTAACAGTTTCTACTTCAATTATAAAATTTTCACACAAAATAATATAATAATTCAAGTATAAGAAATAACATAAATTGAAAAGAAAAAATTAAAGGAACAATACTCTGATTCATAGGTGAACTCAGGATTTGAAGACAACAGAAACAGATGCACGTTAGTTGAAGTTAATTCCTGCAACACTGCCTTGTTTGGAAAATTTTATTGAACACCTATAAAATGATGTCCTAACTCATAAAGCAGATTTACATTAGTCGAATTTATGTCATGCAACACCACTCGTTTGAAAATATATATATATTAAAGTGAAAATTTTATAATTGACATTTATAGGACTAATAATTATAAGTTATGATATTATTCTTTATCTTTCAAGTTATAACAATAAACAGGTTATAACATTTTATTAAATTAAAAAAAGATTTAAAAAGCAGTAAAAAGCCAATTAGTTTGAAAAATAAATAAATTAAAAACAGAATTTTAAGTAACAAATAATTTGAAAATATTAATGATAATTAATAGGAGACATAAAAATAGGAGAGTCATATCAAAAAGAATATTTGTTTTCCTTGTTTAACTCAAGACAATAGTTATATGACATTTTCTCACTTGTTGGTATTTTGTTCAAACAGATTTCTTTTCAAAAATAATTCAACAATTTCTCTCTCTTCACAATATTCTCTTGTGTTTTTATTCAATAATCGTCGTTTTCTTGTAATGGACCGTTTCTTATTTAAATATGAAAATTGTATCCATTTGGTATGGAATTGAAGTCCCACTGATTTTTAAAAAAATGTAATTGATATTTGAATTGGTCAATCTAAAACTAGTTAATGTTATATCCAATTGATATATACTTGGAATCGAACTGATATCCTACTGAAAAAATGGGGGGAAAAATGTAATTGACAATCGAATTAGTCAACCTAAAACTAGTTAGTGTAATTTTCAATTGGTATTCATTTGGTATCCAACTGGTGTCCCACTTTAAAAATATAAAAAACAAGATGTAATTGAGTTATATATTTGTTTGTGCTACATTTTTTTATAACAATATACAATATGCACTATTTTACATTGTCAGATTTATTCTTCCCAGATTTATTCAAGTTGGATATCAAGTGTATACAAATTGAATACCAAGTAAGCCAACCTAAAACTATTTAATGTAATTTTTAATTGGTGTCAATTTGGTTTCCAACTGATATCCATTGAAAAAAAAATAGAAACATCAATATATAATTGAGATTTCGACCAAATTAACCAACCTAAAACTAGTTATTGGTGTACTCAATTGGAATGCATTTGGTATAGAACTGGTATTCCACTGGAAAATTAGAAGAAACAAGATGTAATTGATATTTCGACAAAATTAGCCAACCTATAACTAGTTAATATTGTATCCAAATGATATCCATTTGGAAAACTTAAGTGTAACAATGTATACAATTGTTGTATACTATGTTTATGAGGTGTTTTTCAAAACTAAAAATCCAATATACATTTGGCTAATGCTGATATCCAATTTGTATACACTTGGTATCCAACTTGAAAATTTATGATAGAGATTAAAATAAAAATGTATGAAGTTGGTATCCAACCGGTATAAAACTGGGAAGATAAATTTGACAATGTCAAATAGTGCATATTATATTGTTGTAAAAAACTGTAGCAAAAACAAATATACGTCATCCAAAAATTAAAAAACATGTAATAATTAAAAAGTCTAAGCTGCAATCAACTATTTCAAATTTGAATTCCGCGGTGGTCTTGGTGTAGGATAATTGGTAGTATCCGGAGCATGTTCTTTTGCAATGCGGGGTCCACCAAATTTGCTAGCAACAGTTCCAGATACTTACTCTCACTAATTGTGCTATCATCGTTCTTGCTTCTTCCATATTGCCATAGGACTGTGGCGTACCTTTGACGATGATACTTTGCATCGATATCAATGAGACTCATATCAAAAACTCCATTGCTAATATATTTAGCAAAAAGACATGTGTACATACCACAATCACTGAAATTAATAACATTGAAGAAAAACTAATTTTGAGGAGGAAAGTGAATTAATTATTATGAACAAATCACTAAAAGATAGGAATACATACTTTGAACTTGGATCTTGCTGAGGCACATTCTTCATAAACTCAAGTTTGAGTGGGTCAGATTGAGAAAGGATTTACGATTCTATGAAGATGTGAGAGAGAAAGTTTTACCTTTTGAACGTGAGGGTGGTGGGGTGCTGCTTTGGCGTGTGAGAAAGAGAGAAACGTGGTAGTAGGGGTGGGGGGTGACGTGTGACAGTAAGAAAATACCTAAAATCAATGTAATATTACGTGTGAAAGGTAACAAAATCCCTAAAAAAGGATAATAGATAATTATCAATGATTCTCTCTTATTAATTTTATTTATATCATCCATTAATTAAAATATGATTATAAAAGACTAATTATTTAATAAAGTGGAATTAATTGATTTATAAATAAAAAATGAATTGTTATAACTTACAATTAAAATGTTATAAGTAGTAATATTTTAAAAGTAGATTTAAAACTTATAATATTGCCTCTTAAATATATATGTAGGGTAATTTTTCCTATATTAAATACCTATAGAATGATGTCTTAACATATAAATATGAAATAAATGATATAGTTGGATGAAGTTCGTTTTGTGGACCACTTTGCATATGTTAGGTTGCGTATTTGAACCACGTCACCTATATATGCTTTCTACATTTTTTAAAATTGTCAACTAAAAACGAAAATGATGCAATAGCTAGGGTTCAAACTCAAGTCCCTCAACAACTCTCCTTGTTATGTTGCACGTTAACCGAGTGACCTAACCCAATAGGTATGTCTGAAAATTCTTTTAAGAATAAGTGATCGTTATTTAAGGTATACACATATATAGAGTTTTTTTGCGGAAAAAAAAAAACTAATGGATGCACATGCACCCCCAACCCACCATATGGGTTCGCCTTGGCTGTGGCTACTAGTATGAACAAATAGTAGGACAACATACTATTGCTTAATGACCTTCTATCCTAATTCGTATCATATGCAGACTCATGTCTATTGTTCGTGTAGTTTATCAAAATAACAATAATTTTTTTGAAGAATCCAAACAACAGATCTTTATAATGTCAATTTTTTTCAAGAGAATGACATGTTCATTGCTTGAAAGTTCTAATATGAAATATGAGTCGGGCATATGTCAAATGTGAATACCTTCTGAAGCCACAGGTAAAACACCCAGTAAAGAGATCCAAACTTAAGAGTGAAATAATTACCATCACTTCGATCTTGTTCAACAATATCCTCACGCAGACGCAGTAAAACAAGAAACGTCTCTCTCACCTTCAAGTTTACCTACTACGGTACCAGAGTGAATACGATCTCTGCCAGACATGCATAAATAAGATAGGAATAATAAATCTCATAGGTAAAGTAGCAATTTTAGGCATTTTCTTTTCCACCATTTTCACCCCAAATTTATTCATAAAACTTGATGCATTTCTTTTCTCAAACATCCATAGTCCCTTGAGATTACAACTCCCTCATATGTTTTTTGTTATAAAATGGAAACATATGTTTAGCCATCAAATGACTGGCTCTAATTTGTAGAGTTCTTCAGCACCCATTCCACCAAAGTTGAAACACCAAAACCCGTGGCGTTTTTCTTTTTATCGCTCCAGACAGGACCAGCTAAGTCAATATGCATCCATTGGACCTTCTCGTCAACAAACTGCAAAACAAAAACCAAATGTCAAGTTTCTCGTCTCAAAGATTTATCCTTTTATAAAAATCCCGAGGGACAGCAAAATGAAATGAAGTAGGAACAGCATGAGAGGGCCAGAGGGAAAGCTCTAACACAGAAGGATTGTCACAAAGTTCCTAGTAACGAATAATCGGTAGCTGTAAACAAAGGCCCTTAGCCTTTCTATAATGTTTTAAGTTCCCGTCTTTGTCACTTTACTTTTGTTTATGATGTAAGAAGAAACTTTTGGCTCTACTAAACATAAGCTTGCATTGCTGCTAGAACAGAAAGTCCAGATTATTTTTATTCCTCCAAAAGTAGTAACTCCCTCAGTTTCGAGTTGTTTGTGTTACTTTCCTTTATAGTATGTTTCAAAAAGAAAGTCTCTTTTAAATTCTTTTGGCAATTCTTTAATTCTAACATTTCACCTAACGTATTTAAGGCCACAAGATTCAAAAGTTATTTTACTTTCTTAAACTTCGTACCAAGTCAAAACCAAACAAACAAATTGAATTGGAGGGAGTATAATTTTTGGAGGATTCGATGTAGCAGCATCTTTGGAGAGACTGAGCAACATAGGTCTGCCCGCAAGAAGGCATCAAGCCAGAATTTTCTTGGGATGACATAGTAAATTCCGTAAGTATATGACTAAAATAAATTACATGTCACAATTAGAGTGATCAGATGACTACCTGCTTCAGGAAGAGAGCAGCAGTTATCGCACCACCTTGACGACCTCCTGTGTTCACCATATCAGCCACTCCTGATTTCATAGAGTCCCAGTAACTATCCTCCATCGGCAACCTCCATAGTTTTTCACCACTTACCTCAGAAGCTGCAACCACCTCCTTAGCTAGGTCATCGCTAGGTGTAAAAATACCTGTACAATATATCCAAATAAAGTTCCAGTACATTAGAAATTCAGAGCTTATATATCAGTCAAAGATTCACCAGAGCATCTTTCTTTTATCCAACACGTGCATTTGGTGTCACCCTTATTTTAGTGCAATCAAAATAATACATATATAAACTAGAACATTAAATGGTAAACTGATCATCACAACAACATACCCAGTGCAATCCAACAAGTGGGGTCTGGGGAGGCTAGGATGTATGCAGACCTTACCCCTACCTTTGTGGGGCAGAGAGGTTGTTTCTGCTAGACCCTCAGCTCAATGTTGATCATTATTCAACCATCACGTATACCAAAAAAGAAAAGAAAAAGAAGAGGCACGCGCAAATATACCAGCAATTGAAGGTCCAAGAGCAACCACACAAGCACCAGTTAATGTTGCCAGATCAACTATCTGCATAACACAATCAAACATCTCATTTAACACAAGCCAAGGTACTGAGCAAACCTCCGACTACTATGCAACCTTTCTCAGCAAGAGCAAAGCTTTGGAGATCAAAGCAGAGGATCTCATTACATTTTTTATTACATATTAGATTGGAGATCTGAAAACTTCTTGACAGCTACAAATAGAATTTTAGTCAAAAAATAATCTTGTTTCCAATTCGTGTCATATTGCTCTAACTTTCATAGTATCTGTGGTTTCATGGCCATCGGTTACAGAATATGGTAAGAAATCACAGAGTGATTGTAGAATATTACAGAATAATAAGAGTGATTGTAGAATATTTTCTTTTATTTGTTTTGGTTGATTTCCTTTTATAGGATTCCTGTAATTGTATAAATACTTTGTATATTCATGAATAGAACAACAACTTCTTTTATTAGATTACATGGTATCAAAGCCTAGGGCTCAAATTTCTTTAGAAGTTCGATTCTTTTCCTGGCAGCCTAAGAAAGGGTTGGGTCACTCATTAGGAGTGTCAAGTTTATCTCACCAGCACCATAAGAAGAGATAGAGGGAGATTTTTTTGGCTGGAAAGGACATCTCTGGTCTAGGTGGCAGCGAGTGAACCTCACACGCACCACCTGCACCTCATTTCTGTCTTCCACTCGCTGGCGTTTGGTCCAGCATATCTATTTTTGGCTACTGCTCCGGCATCTCTTCGTCAATCACGACACATTCTGGTATTCTTCTAGTGTTGAATCTCTATTTGAAGGTCTGTACTTCGTTTTCTGACTCAGAAATTTGGTGCCTACTCCTGTGTTTGTGTCTCCATTCGACGCACATTGTCGGTTGGGACATCCTTCATTACCTATGTTAAAGAAGCTTTGTCCCCAATTTCAAAATGTTTCTTCCTTAGACGGTGAGTCATGCCAATTTGCAAAACATCATCGCATCTCGGTAAGTCCAAGGGTTAATAAGCGGGTTGGGTCATCTTTTGAATTAGTTCATTCTGATGTTTGGGGACCATGTCTTGTTGCTTCCAAAACTGGGCATAAGTATTTTGTTACTTTTGTGGATGATTTCTCTCGAATGACTTGGATTTACTTTATGAAGAGTCGTTCTGAAGTGTTTACTCACTTTTGTGCCTTCCACACTAAAGTCAAAACTCAATTCAGTGCTTCGGTACGTATGCTAAGGAGTGATAATGCTAAAGAATACATGTCAGAATTGTTTCAGTCATTCATTAGACAACACGGTATTCTCCATCAGTCTTCATGTGTTGATACACCCTCTCAAAATAGAGTTGCTGAGAGGAAGAATAGGCATTTACTTGAGACAACTCGAGCACTTTTGTTCCAAATGAAGGTTCCTAAACAGTTTTGGGCAGATGCAATCTCTACAACTTGTTTTTTGATTAACTGGATGCCATCTAGTGTGCTTGTTAGTAACACGTCTTATAGAGTTCTTTTCCCGAACAAGTATCTCTTTCCGGTGGAACCTAAGGTTTTTGGAAGTACATGCTATGTTCGAGATGTTCAACCATCAGTTACCAAGTTGGATCCCAAAGCATTGAAATATGTTTTCCTTGGCTATTCTCAACTTCAGAAGGGATATCGGTGTTATTCTACTGTACTTGGAAAATATTTGGTGTCAATCGATGTGGTATTTTCAGAGAGTACTCCATTTTTCTATGCCCCTCCCATTTCTACTAGTCATTTCTACTGGTCAGGAGGAGGAAGATGAGTGGTTAGTTTATCAAGTTACCCACGCTTTGAAAGAACAATTAAATGATGTTCCTCCATCTCCCAGTTCTTCTATTGAGCACCAATCGACTATTGTGCCTTCAGAACCTGCTCCGTCTGTGCTAGCAAAACCTCCAATTGTTCAAGTTTACTCGAGGAGGAGAGAGACCAATGAAACATGTCCTGTGCCAATTCCTTCATCATCATATCTTTCGCCATCTGATCCTTTAGAAAACCTTAACCTCCCTAATGCTCTTCGCAAAGGTACACGTACTTGCAAATCCACATATCCCATTGCTAATTTTGTTTCCTATGACCACTTATCCTCTGCGTCTAGATCTTTGATTGCCTATCTAGACTCTATCTCTATACCCAAAACAGTCAAGGAGGCTTCGCATCATCCAGGATGGTCTGAGGCAATGCTCGAGGAAATACATGCCTTAGAGGAAAATCACGTGTGGGATTTGATGGATTTACCGAAGGGAATGAAATCAGTGGGATGTAAGTGGGTCTTCACAGTTAAAGTCGATCCAGATGGTTCTATGGCCAGACTTAAGGCCAAACTTGTGGCTAAAGGCTATGCTCAGACTTATGAGGTGGATTATTTAGATACCTTCTCTCTGGTGGCCAAACTCACTTCTGTCCGGCTATTTATTTCTCTAGCTGCTTCTAAGAATTGGCCTATACATCAGTTGGATATCAAGAATGCATTTCTTCATGGTGATCTTCAAGAGGAAGTGTATATGGAGCAACCACCCGGTTTTGTTGCTAAGAGGGTATAGAAAAATTTGTCACTTGAAGAAGTCCTTGTATGGCTTGAAGCAGAGTCCCCGAGCTTGGTTTGGCAAGTTCAGTGAGGTAGTTCAGGAGTTTGGACTAAAAATGAGCAAATGTGATCATTATGTATTCCACCAACACTTCGTAGCTGGCACTATCCTACTTGTTGTATATGTTGATGACATTGTCATCACAGGAAGTGATTATGCGGGGATCTCTTCTCTCAAGTCTTTCCAACATACTAGATTTCATACAAAGGACTTTCAGTTGAAGTACTTCTTAGGAGTAGAAGTAAATAGAAGCAAGAAGGGAATTTTTCTATCTCAAAGAAAATATATTCTTGACCTGCTTGCAGACACGGGAAAGTTGGCTGCCAAACCTTGCAGTACTCCAATGGTTCCCAATGTGCATCTTATGATAGATGATGGTGATCCTTTTGATGATCATGAGAGATACAGCAGGTTAGTTGGGAAGTTAAACTACCTCACTGTGACTTGTCCGGATATTGCCTTTGCAGCAAGTATTGTTAGCCAATTTATGTCAATGCCTACAGTCAAACATTGGGAAGCTTTAGAACAAATTCTTTGTTACTTGAAAGGAGCTCCTGGACGTGGCATATTGTATGGCAATCATGGTCATACTCGTGCAGAGTGTTTTGCTGATGCTGATTGGGCGGGATCCAAAATTGGTAGAAGATCTACAACAGGCTATTGTGTTTTTGTTGGAGGGAACCTAGTATCGTGGAGGAGTAAGAAACAAAGTGTTGTATCTCGATCTAGTACAGAATTCGAATATAGAGCTATGTCACAGTCTACGTGTGAGATTATGTGGATACATCATCTGTTATCTGAAATTGGAGTGAAGCACTATACACCAACAAAACTCTGGTGTGACAATCAGGCTGCTCTTCATATAGCCTCAAATCCGGTGTATCATGAAAGGACAAAACACATTGAGGTTGACTGTCATTTTATTCATGAGAAGATTCAGGAAAATTTGATTTCCACAGGCTACGTGAAAACGGGAGAGCAATTAGCTGATTTTTTCACCAAGGCATTGAATGGAACTCGAGTTAGTTATCTTTGTGACAAGCTGGGCATGATCAATATCTATGCTCCAGCTTGAGGGGGAGTGTCACAGAATATGGTAAGAAATCACATAGTGATTGTAGAATATTACAGAATAATAAGAGTGATTGTAGAATATTTTCTTTTATTTGTTTTGATTGATTTCCTTTTATAGGATTCCTGTAATTGTATAAATACCTTGTATATTCATGAATAGAACAACAACTTCTTTCATTAGATTACAATAACAATGTTCAATTAATACCTTTTCTACACCTTGGTTACAGGCATATACCAACGCATCAGCAAGTGTGAGTCTACCCTCGGCATCAGTGTTGTTAACCTACCATAAATATGAAGGCACCAACAGAAACCACGAAAACAGTCAAATAAAGCAAAACAAAAAATAAGCACCAGACTTGCATCATATTGGTCCTAAACTAATAGGTCAACAATCAAATAAAAGAAAACCTATCATGTATAAACTATAAAAGAAAATCCTATCATGTATAAACTATCTAACCAAGTGCAATGTATCTACTGTGAAAATGTCAAGATGGAAGTTTGAGCCATCCACTTTTTAAAGGTTGTATTTCAATGTTTTTGTGGTCCAGGGAATAAGATGCATTCCTGAAGCTAGTGCACTTCCACATATGCCATGTGTCTGGCCACTGAGAAGAATGATTGATACATGATAACTTTATGGAGTAATATTTATCTATAAGCTTATAATTGACAGATAGGGGACACTTTTCACTCACTCTAAAAGTTAAAATACCTCAATTATGCAGAAAATGGACAATCTTTCGACAAAAAGAAAATAAGGAACAACTTGAGTTATACAAAAACTAGAGAACTTATAAAACAGGTGTTTTGGTATTATCTAAAGTTCCAAACACCCCAACCAATCACGAATACCACAAAAGAAAAATAGATCCAATAGGAAGATTGATGAACAATCTTCAAATAGAGCTTGTTGGGTAAGGGGGGTGAAGGAGAGACCCAATTAAATCAACCCCTAAGAGCCCCAAAAATGAGCTTACCTCAATCGTCTTCCCATTTGAAGCAGTGATAATGTCTCCAGGCCTCATCCCTGTCCCACTGATCATATTCTCACAAGCTGCAACAATGAAATGCACCTGCAACATGGTAATTAGTTTGGAGAAAAGTGAATAATTAAATACACGCACTTATACATGTTTTTTCTTGAATGATGATAAAGGACTCACCTCTACTCCAGCGGGTTTTATTTGACCAAGAGCTTTTGCTGCACCCAAAACAGCTGCAGCCCCTCCCATGTCAAACTTCATTAGCTCAATCGAACAACCAGGTCCAGTCTTGATGTTGTAGCCACCACTGGGAACATGAAAAGAATTGTTCAGAAATCACAACATGAGTTAAAAAAAAAAAAAAGTAGCAATAATAAAAGAAACAATATCACTGCAGCCAGGTCAGAAATCAATTTTCTATTTTTCCAACTTATAGAAGATAGAATTACCTGTCAAAAGTTAATCCCTTTCCAACCAAGGCTATCTTCTTTTTTATTTCTCCACTACTAGGCTTATAAGACAAATGGATGAAATGAGCAGGATTTGCAGAAGCTGCAGCAACAGCTAAATAGGATCCCATTTTCAATTCTTTGCATTGCTCAACATCCAAGATGTTTGCAGAAAAGACATCGCTATAAGTTGACGCTATCTTTTTGGCCTCTTCAGCAAGTACCGCTGCAGCGAAAAGTTGGCATGTTAATAGCGTAGTGATAGGCATGCTAATAAAAGGGACAACAAGGAAATGCATTGAAAAACACTAACCAGGGGTAAGTACATTGGCGGGTGCATTGACAAGCTCTCTTCCAAGTATAACACCTGCACAGACATCTGCTGCATACTTGATTTTCTTCTCTATCTCAGGTCCAGTCCCCAGTCCAAGAATATCCAAAGATTTCAATGTTGGTTTCTTTGACTCAGACTTAAACCTATTATCTTCAAATGTTCCCAGCACAGCTCCTACAACGTTCACGAAAATCAACCAAGTTTAGTTTCTCAATATGGTTCAATGAATTAAGCGAAGACCATGAAAATGGATACCAGTTGTTATGGCAGAGGCAGAGCTAAGCTTCGATTCTGCAGAGAGTCCATCCGTAGAAGCAAGAGCAATGGCGATATTACTAGCCTGAGCAGACTTGGCAGCTGCAGCAGCAGCCTCCCCTAAACAGCGATAAGCAGCAGTTGATGATGTTGGTGAGCCAAGCCCAACTAGAGCAATCCTTTTTGAGCCAAGACCAGGAAGCCTCAGAATTGTGGATTGTCCAGCCTTTCCACTAAAATCCTCCTCAGATGAAGCTTCAGACAATAAGCCACTCAATTTGGAATCTAGCTTTTGCAATAGTGGATTCTGGAACTTAGAATTCCCGTCTCTAGCCAAGTCCTTCTCCGTGGCACCTACTGCAAGTATGTCTCCTTTCCATTCCACCAAATCAATCTCTTTAGCAGCAAATGAAATCTTTCATGTTCCAAGAACAGAAAAAAGATTTAGTCCGGAAATTATAGAACTTCCATGAGTATAAACACAAGAATCACAGGAATCAACAATTGGCTGCATGCTAAGGATGGAGCATTAACAAAATTATCTACATAAACTCTTAAAGATTGGATATGTTAGGATTATAGCCACCCCAAAAAAAGAGTCCCAATCACAGAACTACTACTCAATCCCAAACTACTTGTTGTAACTTGTAAGCAATCTGAACCTTTATATCCATTCCACTCTATAAACATACATTCTACTCCAAAAGGTAAATTCAAATAGAACATAATGGCATATTTATGACACGATTGGGAGATCAAAAGTTTTTTGTATTCATGAGACAAAGAAATAACACCAATTTTGCATAAAACAATCATTAGCTACTCTAATATCAAACAGCATAACAAAGATAAACATGAGGGTATAGGGTATCACACGCAGAAGTCAGAATACGGACTCATCAAAAACAAAAGAAGAAAGATGAGAAAGATAAGTTTTTCAAAAGTTTAAGCTCACAAAGATAAACATGAGAGTAAAGGTATCACACTCATCTTTTATAGGCATAATACATAAAGAGACACGTAAATTTGGCCTCAATTGACAAGTAAGCACTCCAACTTTAAGAGTGCATATCTAGACACCTCAACTTGGTCTCAACTTGTCCTTAATGTGTTTCGTGGACACCCGAGGCTGACATGACACAAAAATTTTAGAGGTCTCTAGATGATCATTCGGTAAGTTGGAGCGGTAAGTTGGAGCGTTCAACGGACATAGTGGAGACGAGTTGAGGTGTCTATATGTGAACTCTCAAAGTTGAAGTGCTCACTTACCAACTGAGACCAAGATTGAGTGTTTTTATGTGTTATGCCTTTTTAATAACCGTAAAGGGTATCACACTCATGAAAAATCCCAAGCAAAAGAGAATCAAAAATTAGTTCTTTTATGCACTGAATTTACAATTATAACCATGACAGACAAGGGTTTAACATATCAGAATGCGGACCCAAAACAATAAAATAAGAAAAATCAGTTCTTAATTCACAAAGATGAATTCAAAGTTAATGGTATCACAAATCAGACACAAAGAACCCTCCCAAACAAGAGAAGAATAATAAGAAATATCCTTTCTTTACACTGAATTCACAAACATAAAGAAGAAAGTATACAGTATGACAAGTCAGAATACAAACCACAAAAAAACAAGAGAAAAGAACAAGAAAAACCAGTTCTCTATGCACTGAATTCACACCAAAAAAATCCATTATTTGCACTGAATTCACAAAGATAAAGATGAAATTATACAGTATCACAAATCAGAATCCAAACCCACAAAAAACAAGAGAAAAAGAACAAGAAAAATCAGTTCTATGCATTGAATTCACAACAACAACAAAAAATTCATTCTTTGCACTGAATTATCAAAGACAAAGATGAAAGTATACATCATAACAAATCAAAATCCAAGCCCACAAGAACAAGATAAGAAGAATATAAAAAAGAGCAAAGAGTCAAAAACACACCCAACATATCACGAATTTTTCTAGTTTGATACCTAAACTATCATATATGTGTGAGTTTCCTACTTGAAACCTCAACTATCAGTTGTTCACTTTTTCCTTTTTCAATGATAGCTGAGGTATGTTTCAATAAACATTTGGTGATAATTCGGTAAGAACCCAAAAAATGTCACAATTTAGGTATGTTTCAATCTTTCACTCTATAAAAAATCATTCTTTGCACTGAATCACAAACATGAAAGTATACATCATCACAAATCAGAATCCAAACAACAGAAACAAGCAAAAAAAACAGTTCTATGCACTGAAATTCACCAAAAACAAAAAAAAATCCCTTCTTTACACTGAATCACAAACACAAATCAGAATCCATACCACAAAAACAAACAAGAAAAAACAGTTCTATGCACTGAAATTCACCAAAAAATCAACAAAAATCCATTCTTTCCACTGAATCCCCAAAGATAAAGATGAAATTACACAGTATCACAGATCAAGAATCCAAACCCCACAAATAAAAATCAGAAATCAATCCAATCCAATCCAAAAGAACCAAAAAAAAAACAATAAAAATCAAATCTTTTTGCAAAAAATAAAACAAGAAATCACCTTAGGAGCATCACTTTGATTAGTATGAGTAAGACCAAGAGTATCACGAGCAATAGAATGAGCCATTCTTTTAGCTCTTCTTGAACACAAGGGTGTAACTGAAATTGAAAAAGACCAGATGGGACTAGATTGAAATTTAGTAAAAAATGAAGGGTATGAATGAAAAGATGAAGAAGATGAACAAGCCAATGCTGAAGAAACTCTCAGTGCGGCCATTGTTAATGGAATTTTGTGTGTATTTATATGCAGATAGCGAGACCTAAGGGGTCAGTGTGACTTGTTGTTCAGTGAGAAATTGAGAAGATAATGATGTATGCATTGACGTGTCTTTTTTGGGGTTTTGAAATTGGTATAATTTGAATTTCGAAAGTTAAAAATTTTAATTTTGTAAAAATAAAATTAATATAATTGAAAACTAATAAAAAGTATTAATTGATAATTCATAATAATTAAAAGATATATGAAAAGATTTTGATCGAAGAGAATCTGTTTGAATTTCAAAATTTAAAAGGTGACGCATAAATTGAGATGGAGGGAATATTTAACAGTACTGCTCTTATTGTTGTTTTTCGATAGATTGTCTAACTCCGACAAGAAAATAATCCAAAAAAATGAAGGATAAAAAACATACCTAAAATATCTCAATTTTTTTAGTTTGCTGCTCGAATTATCAGATTACCAACTACGTATTTATCAAAACATACCTCAATTATCAATTATTTTCTTTTTCTATCTAAAATATCACCGTGGTTCAGGTAGAAAAAGTGAACAACTGATAGTTGAGGTGTGTTTCGATAAAATATTTGGCGATAGTTCATGTAAAAAACTCGCACACTTGATAGTTCATGTATGAACTCGAAAACTTGAAAAAAAATTAGGTGTATTTTTGACATTTCAATCAAAAATAAATATAGAAAATAAACAAAGCATTATGAACAGTAATAACAACAAAATAATACAATAATAGAAATACAAAAAACATACTATAATAATAGAAATAGAAGAATAAAAAAAATTTAAAAAACAATAATATGGCTATTAATATAAACGAACGAAGCAAAACATTATTTTCTATTAACTTTCTATCATAATTTATGTCCTCTGCGGGCTCGTGTGTTTTGCTCCTATAGTTTTTCACAATATTAAGGGTATAAATTAAAACAATATATTATGAGTAAAGAATCATCATATTATAACACTATGCTTGGTCAAAAATGTAAATTATTTTCTCAAATGAGTAAAGGGAATAAAATAATTAATTTCTTAAGTAGGGGGAAATAGCTAGAGAAATTCAATGTTTATAAACCAAAAAATTACAATTTAAATGTCATTATTTTTTTATGTGACAAACAAAATAATTGAAGAGTCAATATTATTTCATCCGATTTTAAAAATATTAACATTATTTTTTAGACGACTTTCAAATGTTACATCAGTACCTTTTCTTCGAAAGATTCTAGTCTAAAATTTTGTTGATCTTCACTTCGATTCTTCTTTCGTTACATTCGTTATATACATCATTTTCTTAAGAACTCAATGTTTTGCTGAGATTAGTCCTATTACTATACTAAAGAATATGTTAGATATTAATATCATATTTGTTACAGCTCAAACCTATGATATATATATTATTTGTGTTTGCCTAATAAATCCCGCAAACGTCTTGAACTCGATTATGAAATAGTTCAAAAAGTACAAACATGTGTCTTGGACTATTATAATTTTGAATTTCTCATGTTGGTGCTAGTTGGGAGTCACTTATGATTTGTAATTTAATCATAATCGTTTAGTTCTATTTATTTTATTTTGTTTTAATTATCCAATTGGTCTAATTTATGCCTGACTTTGTAGCCTCCAAAATTATAGAGTTGACTTCTAGGAATAAAATGGTGCAATTTTGAGCTATAAGTATATATGAAAAATATTTTTTTTAGGATCGCTTCCTTTTGAATGAGCTTTATATGGTGTAAATCTAAATTAGTCAGGACTCCATTATAAATCTCAAATATCGAAAGATTTTTTTCTTGAAGAAACTCGAAATGTTTGAAGAAGTATATTTCGTTGACTTTGTAATGGAGAAAAATATAAGTATATATTAAGAATTATTGGGTGTATACATGCATTATATGTGATATTATCTAATGTATATATGCCACTATGATATATTATAATGTAATTAAATTAAATACAAGCTATATGCCATTTGTTATATAAAAATCATGCTTACAGGTGTGGACTAAACAAGATAAAATGTTTGTTGAGTTATTATATAGTAATATATTTCACAAGATAGGTTAAGACATACAGTGGCTGGGTCTTGCTGGTATCAACAACGAAGAAGAAACAACCAGAAACAGCAACTAACTATGGCTCTTGGCCCAGACAACGTCCTAGGCGTAGGGGAGATCGGAGCAACAGGGAACGCGTAGACGCCGCCGGAGCAGTAGCCAGAGAAGCAAGAGCAGCAAGGCTAAAAGTGGTCTCAGGCATTCCAACTGCATGAACTCCAATCTTATCTATGTCACAGGTTTGATGATCGCTAACGCACACAAAACCTGTAAGTTAAATTTTTATTCAACTTATAATTGATTATTTCGTATCATTTCCTCATATCTAACATCAATATTAGTATTTGTTTTGAAAAGGAACAATAGGAAGCGCTTTACTAAAGACAATGAATATACCTAGCAAAAATTAAATTAATTGAATAAGTACTTTAAATACAGAATGGTTAAATAAAAAACATTATAATGTATCATATAGAGTATAGAGTTGACCCAACTTGATTAATTAAAATGTCAATATTGCTATTATTGAGTATATATTAAAACATACTCCATACTAAAAAGTGAAAAAAAGAAAAGAAAAGAGACAAGCTTGTCAAGTAATTAAGGGCCTTTGGGCCAAGCACATTCTTATAGAGCATAAAAGCTCTAATTCTATCAAAAGAAGATGTAATCTTTACGCAAATGGCCGATCAGATTTATAATTTACTTGTTTTAGTTGGTATCTATTGATTGCTTAAGTCGATTTTTTAAAAAAAATAGTATTTCTATCTTCACAAGATAAAAATAGAATTTACACACATACTACTCTTTTCAAACTCCACTCGTGGATTACACACGTTTAATATATATATATATGGAAAAGTGATGAGACACATTTGTTGAAAACAAGAAAATTCCATTACAGGATGCCATAGCTTAGATTGTCTATATATAGTAGAAAATATCTTTCAAAAAAGAATAACCAAATAAAAAAAAAGAATCTTTTAAATGTCAGAATGAAAGTTGTACTGTGTAAATAGGGCAAAACATTTTTTTAACCACACATTTAAACTTTAAAAATTTCTACAATTTTAATTAAGAATTTTAAGTTTGAACTTTGAACCATAGAAATTGAGGATCTTTCGGCATAAATCACTATAGAGTAAAGTTACCTATTTGACATGAACCTAAATTAATTGAATTCATAAATTATGTGTATCAGATGATTAAAAAAGTAGTCAAATAATAAAAGTATATATTAATGAAGTTGATTAATGAGAATTTTGAATTTGAGTTATGAGTAGAGAACATTTTTATTGGGCAACACATTACTCTCTAATGAAAGATTTTTTAATGTGAAATTTAAATTTAATCAAAATTAACGAAAATATCAAACATTTAAGTGAGAAAATTGATATTGCTCCAAGTTGGTTTCTTCTTTCTTGTTCAAAATGACAAAATTTAATGAAAATTGATAAAAAGCAACATTGGTTGTGTTATGACAACATGGTCAATGCACCTATATGGTTTAGGCATTTAATTCCTCATTATTATGCTTCAAATTATTATTATTTTGAAAAAAAAGAGTCTCAACTCTTATGTATAAAAAAAAGAGAAAGGAAAAAAAAAATGACAATCAATTCAAGTTGGTAATCAACTAAACTTTCATTCACATTTTTAAGTAATTTTTAATTTTTTTAGAATTTTGCGTATATTCATCTTTCGCTCTGTGCCTAACATTTCTATAGGCTTTTGTAAGAAAGAATAAAACTACAACTAATTCAAGTTGATCACTAATTAAACTTTACATTCCAATTCAAAGGAATTCTTGATCTTTTCAAAATTTTCAAGTACACCAATTTTTTGCCTTGTGCCTGACACTTCTAATACGAAGAGTAAAAAAAAAAAGAATCGACAACCAATCAAAGTTGATCACCAACTAAACTTTACATTCCCATTTCAAAGCAATTCTTGATCTTTTTGAATTTTTTACATACATTCATTTTTCACCTTGTAGCCTGACACTCCTATAATCTTATATAAGAAAAAAAAAACGACAACCAATCCAAGTTTGTCACCAACTAAACTTTACATTCCCATTTCAAAGCAATTGTTGATCTTTTCAGATTTTTTTACATACATTCGTCTTTCACCTTGTGCACGACACTCCTATGATCTTATATAAGAAAATAAAAGACAATTAATTCAAGTTGGTCACCAACTAAACTTTCCATTTCGGTTTCAAAGCAATTTTTGATCTTTTCAGAATTTTTACCTACATTCATCTTTCACCTTGTGCCCGACACTCTTATTATAGTGTTATATAAGAAAAAAAAACGACAATCAATTCAAATTATCCACCAACTAAATTTTCCATTCCCGTTCAAAACAATTCTTAATCTTTTCAGAATTTTAGACGACATCTCATTTTTGCCTCGTGCCCGACACTCCTATATGTACCAACCTCAACCGGCAAGCTGGTCACCAACCCAGCCGTTTTGTCACCTCAAACCGGTTCTCAGATCTTCATCAATTCTCCTCCAAATTCAATTTTTTCTCTCTCTCACTCACTCTCTGTACTTCACTCTCTTTCTCTCTCCAAAACTCCAAAAAAAAAAAAAAAAACTTTTTTTGTTTCCAGATCAAGAACCCCTTCACATTTCCTACATTTTCTTTTCTTTCTCAAAATTTCCTCAAAAATATAATCTTTTTTGAAAAAAAATCAAGAAAAGGAGAGAGAGAGAGTGAAAAAAAAGGAAAAGAAAAAACCATCATTAGTATCACTGAGAAACAGCTTTTATTTCCTTCATAGAATAATGAAGCTCTGAAAAGACAAAGTCTCAGTTTCATCCTTTCTAAAAGATAGAAAAATTAAATAAAGCTCAATGGAATCTGTATCTATCAAGGTTCATTCTTAATTTCAATAATATTAACAGGTGTCTCTACATTTTTTTAATATTTGCAAGTAGTAAAGTAAAATCTTTAATTTATTGAAAAATGTGTGTTGGGAGTTTATGTATAGTCAAAGACAGATAAGATTATTTTTTTAATGCATTTTGAAGTTCTTTGATGTGTTGATGTTTTTTTGAGAGATTTAACTTTGATGGGGTGTTGGAAGATTTTTAGGGGAAATAAAATTGTGGGGTTTGAGTGGTTTATTGAAAAGGTTGAAACTTTATGCTGAGATTTGCATTTCATTTTAAGTATGAGGTTGTTTTTATGAGTTTTAAGTTAAGTTTGTTTTAAAGATTGAGTTTTGAGAGGATATAAATTGTGGGTTTTGAGTGTTTGTATGAAAAAGGTTGAATCTTTATTGAGATTTTTGCAATTTGAGAGTAAAGATTGAATGAGTACATGTCATTTTATAGCATTTAAGTTAAAGGGTTTGTTGTTTTTTCTTGGATTTGTGAAGGATGATTTAGCTAATGCAAGTTTTGTGCTTCTGTGGTTGAAAGGTTATACACTATACAGAGTGATATTGAGGTTTAGATAGTCCTTTTTTTTCAAAAAGGGGGAAATGGGGGCGGGGATTACACGGTGGGGAGTCGGACCCTCACCAACAAGGTGAAATTTCAGGTAGCAAACCAACCAACTGAGCTACTAAGATCCCCAGTTTTGGTTTTAGGTAGGATTCATAAGCATTGTTAGGTGTGATTTGTTGAGTTTTTGCAGGGTTCTAGCAATGTGTGGTTTTTGTAAGATCTTGAGAGGCTCTTCAGATTAGTAATTTTGAAATTTGAGTCGTTGCAGGAGGCGGTAGACGTATGGAATTTTGAGGATTCGGAGGCCTAAAGTTGAATTAGGAGACAGAAGCAGAGGGGAGTTTTGTTCAATGTCAGGAGCTTCAAGGGTAAGGTCAATGAATGTAGCTGATTCAGAAGCAAGACCGGTTCTTGGACTAGCTGGGAATAAGGCACAGAGGTCACCTGGTTCAAGAAAATCTGTTTCGAAACCTACAAGAAAGATAGTGAAGTCAAAAGAGGAGCTTGAGATGGAAGATAAAAATGGTCACCAACCATCCCCTTCATTGCTTTCTTTTGATGTTCCTTCAATACTTAGGCGACAGGAGTCATTGTATTCCAACTTTTCACTAAGTGCTTCATGTTCTTCTGATGCCTCGACGGATTCATTTCACAGCAGTGCTTCAACTGGTAGGATATATAGAATGAATAGTACCTCAAGTAGAAGGAAACAGTTGGCGTCGAAGTCCAAAAGGATAGTTTCAGATGATATATCAGACTCTTCAATTGACGGTTCGCAATCCAAGAAAAGATGTGCCTGGGTGACACCTAATACAGGTGTGTTCTTGGCAGTTCTTTTTTAAAAATTTACATTATTCGGATTTTGATTCTTTGTTGCTTCTGATATTACACTGTCCAAACTGTAAGTAATTATCGTTGTAGATTTAATCAAGAAATGTTTTAAATTAGAAGGTTAATTGCAGCCTGGTAGCTGATATTTCCTGTTCTTCTTTTACCATCATTTTCGGAGGTGACCAAGAATGGGGTGAACCTTTGGGAGATGTTTCAAGAAGAAAAAAATGTGGAACTTGGAACAGTTTTATGTATTAGTGCCTTTACTGTGGAATAAATAAATGCATAATACATAGGTAGACACTTTAACTTGGCCTTAACTGGCAACTAACGCTCCAACTTTGAGTATGCACATCTAGACACCTCAACTCATTTTCAATGTGTCAGTTGAACACTCCAACTTACAAAATGATCATCTAGACACCTCCGAAATTTATGTTCCACATTAGCGTCGGGTGTCCACAAGGCACAGTGAGGACGAGTTAGAGTGTTTAATTGCCAGTTGAGATCAAGTTGAGATGTCTAGATGTACACCGTCAAAGTTGAAGTGCTTACTTGCCTGGTGAGGCCAAGTTTGAGTGTCTGTTTATATATTATTTAAATTCTGGGGCTGCACATATATGGATTGGCTATAGCAAGACCTTATTATCTTCTACTTCCAGTACTGTTGGCAATAGGAAATGTCAGATTGAATTTGAAAAGCTGCAGAAAACTGTAAATATTTTTGGGAGTATATAACTGAGGATTAAAATCCATGTTAAGCTATATATGTACCCTATACAATTTTGAGCTTGTAGTTTCTTATATTGTCTCTCCTTTTAACCAGATCCATCCTATGCTAATTTCCACGATGAAGAATGGGGAGTTCCAGTTCATGATGACAAGTAAGTTGCCAGATTCTTGTCCAGAGAATTCTTACACAATATAGATTCTAATTCTTATTGAATCTTGCAGGAAGCTATTCGAGCTCCTTGTTCTTTGCGGGGCATTGGCTGAACTCACATGGCCCTCCATTCTTTGCAAGAGGCACATATTCAGGTACTCTTTGGGATCAGTTCTTTGATTTGATTGAGGAAAGTGTTATTTCTTCACCAGGGAAACAGTTAAATTTTTTGGAATAATACATAAATAAACATTCAAACTTGGCCCCAACCGGCGAGTAAGCACTCAAACTTTGAGAGTGCACATTGAGACACCTCAACTTGGTCTCAATTGACAACTAAACACTCCAACTCGTCCTCATTGTGTCTCGTGGACATTTGATGCGGACGTGACACATAACATTTGGAGGTGTCTAGATGATCATTTTGTAAGGTGAAGTGTTCAATTGACATGTGGAGACAAGTTGAAATGTCTAGATGTGCATACTCAAAGTTGAAGTGTTTACTCGTCAAAACTAATGCCAAGTTTGAGTGTTTGCTTATGTAATTATGCCTGAACTTTTCCTTTAAAGATTTGCTTTAAATTATTCATGTTACTTGTCAGTAAAAGGGATTAACACATTCTAGTTCTCCTCTGTGCTGGGCTAGGATGGTCTGCTATGTTTTGTCTTCCGAGTTCTTTCTTGCATTGCCTCGCCATCTCTCTACCATAACTTTAACAAATAAAAAAAAATTGTGATGCAGAGAAGTATTCGCAGATTTTGATCCCATAGTAGTGGCCAAGTTGAATGAAAAGAAGACTTTAGCTCCTGGAAGTACAGCATGCTCACTATTATCAGAACTTAAACTGCGAGGCATCATTGAAAATGCTCGTCAAATGTTGAAGGTATTACTCTCTTATCCAGCTAGAAATAGTGGTCACTTCCACCTTGATTCAATTTGTTTGCATTTACTAATTTGTATAGGGTGGTCCAATGGCTAACATCAACTATTTAGGATAAACACTTACATGTGTTCCAACTTATAGGCAACTTACTCACTAATTAAAGAAAAAAATCATTGTGAATGTCAAATTTCTGAAGTAATAGTATGATTTTATCGGGAGTCTCTTCGGTGGACCACTCTCAATGCTTCTTACTTCTGTTAGAAGTAGGGATATTCAATTATTTATTGATTTGTTGGATTAGGTAGTGAAGTAAGTTAATAGTGGTCCTGGTGATAAGTCAGTTTGTTTGATCTGTAACGACAACTGGCAAGTTCACTTGAGGCAGGCTTACCTTAATATTTCAAACTAGAAAGTAATGCCAGCTGGTTATACCTAGTACTTCCTCCGGTTCAATTTGTTTGTTTGGTTCTGACTTGACACAGAATTAAAGAAAGTAAATAAGACTTTTGAATCTTGTGGTTTTAAACTAAAAATAGGTTGAATGTACCAAAATGGTCTTAAACATGTCATGTGGAAAGTTGTAATCAAAGAGTTCCCAAAAATGGAAAGAGACATTCTTTTTTGAAACGGACTAAAAGGAAAGCAAGATAAACAAATTAAAACGGAGGGAGTAGTTCCTCTTATTAATGCCAGTGTGCTAATTTGCTTGGACTCTTCAAAAAGACAAAAATCACTGTGTGTATCTGATCTTCCAAAAACTATTCATTTTTGGTGGATCAGACACGGGCTTGACAACATTTTTGGAGGGTCCGAGTAACATAGCCAGTGTGTGGCTTAGTGACAGGTTTTCTGAAACACAAGCTTAAATAGCAACTAAACTGAATTTCATGTTGTTGTTTTATATCAGGTTATAGATGAATTTGGATCATTTGACAAGTATATCTGGAGCTTTGTGAACCACAAGCCTATAGTAAGCGGATTTAGATATCCTCGTCAAGTTCCGGTGAAGACAGCAAAAGCAGATCTGATTAGCAAAGACCTAATTAGGAGAGGTTTCCGGGGCGTGGGACCTACTGTGGTCTACTCTTTCATGCAGGTTGCTGGTATTACAAATGACCATCTTATTAGTTGCTTTAGATTTCCTGACTGTGTTGAATCTGCTGAAGGTAAAGAGAAGGACTCGAACAACGATGAAACTGAAGCAACACAAGCCAACAAAGCAAACGAAACAGAGATATGTAGATCGATCGATGACTTGAGTTTCTCCTCGGAGTGATTTTCATCTTTGTGTTATTCAGGTGATATAAAGACTTGTAACAACTGGTTAAATTCACATAGATTAGCTGCAAAAAACTGGTTGTGTACAGAGAAATGAGTCAATATCTATGCATATCATAGAATTCTTGAGATTTTTAGATTACTAGATCAAGATTAACTAGGAGTAACTTCTGTTCATGTCTATAAATGAATGAAGTTTTTGCAAGTCAAAAGTTGTGCATGTAGTTAAATAGCAGCTACCCTCTCCCAAACTAGTGGTAGGAGCGAAGCGTATGACGTGTGGTTAAGCACTATGTTGCTCAGTCTCTTCAAATATATTGACAGGTGCATGTCGGATACTCCAAAAATAGTGCATTTTTGGAGAGTTCGAGCAACATAGGTTAAACTTAAGCACATGTCACGAACTTGAGCCCTACTGCATACAAAAGACTAGTATTTAGAGGAGAAGCATAGAGGGACGGACTCATTGTACACCGACTTGTGAACCGTGCGTTAGTTGACCCTCTGGGATTTCTTGATTATCAACAAGGAAGTTACACTAAAAACCATCTTAACCTGTTCACTGAAGCAGGTAACCGAAAGCAAAACATCTATTAGCTATGTTGTTCAGACTCTTCAAAAAGACAGGTGCGTATCAGGTCCTCTAAAATATACTCTATTTTTTGGGAAGACCTGACACAAGTGCGGCAATATTTTTGGAGAGTACGAGCAACATAGTCTATTAGTTATTGTACCTTGAATTAGGTCATACATCTACATGTAGGGACTTATGTTATCTGTTAATGTCTCAAAAACTGTGCTTGACAGCTCAAAGTAGATTGACAACTGAGAACTATCTTTATAACAAATGGGGATGGATTGTGAAATATGTTTCCAATTTCCAAGGCAGTTTACCAACTGTTAAGGGCCCTATTTTTAAAGATGCCCAACTTTACCTCAATGTTTATTGAATCATTCAAATCTCATTGATATTTCTTATTATAAAAATCATTTTTTCCCATCTGTATTAGTGAGAGATAGCAGGTATTCGTGAAATTTGTCGAAATGTGTTGACACCATGGTTGTCAAAAAACAACAACCTTATTGATAGTTCTTCTTCACCAACTGTTTGATACTTCCTCCGTTCATTTTTGCTTGTCCACTATACTATTTTGGAATGTCCAACAATACTAGTCCAGTTTATAAAATCGATAAATAATTTACCATTTTATGTCTACTTTACCCTTACTATTAAATACTATTCATTTTTCAATGTTTAAATGACTTATATTTAATAAAGGTGCTTTGGAAAAATTACCCCTATCATTTACTGCTTCTTAATTTCTATGTCGAGTCAATAATGGACAACTATTATTATACATAAGAAGTAACTGAGAGATTTTGGGAAGTATGCTTAACCCGCACATCATGCATTGTGCTCTTACCACTACATTAGACTTTTATCTGTGAGGGACTTCCAACCAGTAACATGTATCATATATTGCACTCTTACTGTTAGATTACATACTAGGCTTTTTTCTACTGTAGATTTCAAACCAATGACGTACGTCTAACTCACACATCGGATTACTCTTGCTACTGGACCAAAGCTCTGGAAACAAATGATTCTAAGAGATGATGTCATAGTTTTTTCCCTTTATAAAATGCTTATCAAGTGAGTTAGTATTTTTTTTTTGTCTCTAAGCTACCATTTGCAAGTCTAATACCTAATATTTTAAGCATTTATTGTTAAGGCCATATATTTAGTATTTATTAAATAGACAACTATAAACCAGTACTTAATATTTGTCCAGTTTTGTTGAAGTGGTTAATTCAATTGTCTTGTCTAGTTATTGAATATTCTTTATCTAGGACAATTATTATCTACATAATCATAAATCACTTGTATAAGATATGCCTAATCAGGAAGTGTTTGGGTTAGGACATTATGTTCATAATTTTGAAAAATCTTACGGCGCTTGGACTGGAGTGTTATTGAATCCTATAAATTAAGTTATCGTTTTAATACTTTAGGTGTGGACGCGAAGTATTATTGAATAAGTAGATACTTAAATTTGTAATAATGACACACCCGTCCTGTGATTATGTCATGTAAGACAAAAAAAAAAAATTAAAAAGAAAAAAAAAGTTCCGTTGCCGGGACTTGAACCCGGGTCTCTCGGGTGAGAGCCGAGTATCCTAACCAACTAGACTACAACGGATCTTGTTGATTAAATGACTTCCATCAATATATCACAGCAAATAGCTATTTTTTTTTTTAATTTTTTGGTGTGTAGCCATCTGGTCTCCTGAATTGACTCGACTAATTAAATCCGCATTTAGTATGGTACGAAAAAGGGAAGCAAGCTCTCCAATTTCTCTATTCGAGCTTACACTCTCGAGACTTCTAATTAGGGATGAAGAAATCTTAGTCAGCACGCAACACACCTGGATAGTAGTAACGACAATTAAGATAGAACTTGGCATAGCACTTCCTGTACTTCAATTATGGGTATCAAATAAAATATTGGTTGTGGTAAATACTTACTCGTACCAAGTGCTTGATATTCATTTACTTAATGTATGCAGGAAATTATGTTATTATGACACGCAAATAATTGGAACATTTTGCTTTATATGGATTTATGATCCAAATTTGCTACTGCATTATCCAAAAATTACTCGGATAAATTTTACCATCGATTATACTTTACGGTCATCATATCCTTGCTATTAGCAAATCATCTCATATTTGCCCTCGTCATTCATGGAACTGATACATAAAATGAGTACTCTATGTATCTAACTACAACATATCCAGTGAAATCAAAGGCTGTTTCGATAGACCGGATATATAACAGTTGACAGAATTGCTCAATTTCAAAATATAGTACTGAGGAGAACTTAAACCATTTTCCCTACTTTATATAGTACCACCACATCTGGAGATCTTTCAAACAGTCTTGATTAGACCATTAAGCACACTATAGGCCAATAATGAATAAAACAAGTAAAAAGAAAGTGACATTCATGTAAGATCACTTCTGCTATCAAATCCAGTTTATTGCCTTTTGCCAAACAAAAACTATAGAGTTCAACTATTCAAACCATGCCAATAGATATAAGGCGTTTTCATGATAAAACGGATTGCAAAGTACCACGACAACAAGATATAAAGCGTCTTGGCTAAAAAGCAATTATTTATGCTGCAGAATGAGCGCAACTAGCTCTTGGTACCAATGTCCTTCACAGCACAGATCTGCTCTTCACCCATTGCAGACATCACAGACAGAACGAGATCCTTTCCTTCCTCAAATCCACCTTTCACCTACAAAAAGTCGAGAGCTTTGCTCAGATATTGTGTATGAAAAAACTAGAAAATAAACGTTCTTCACGTTTTATCCACATCCAAAAATGTACCTGGTTCAACAGGGCATCATCGGTGGGAAGTCTGAGGTCGTCTTTGGTGTTTCCATTTTCAGTAAGAAGAGACACCTGGCCAAAAGAATGAGCGGATAACAACACTCAAAGCAGGTATAACAAAAGAATTAGCAAAAGGAATTCCAGCTTCAAGATTATAATTAGAACGAACAACTATTAATTTCAAGACTTTGGTTTTAGTATTAAATTTTGGAAATAGAAGGATTGTTTTACACTGTAGGTGGAAAAGAAAAATCAGTGTTCAAAGTTGCACCCCATCGGCCACATTGCCCACTTGACACGTTCTTGGAAGGGGAAAAGAAAACAGTAAAAGTGGGAGATATTTTCTACTTTAAAGATATATGTTCAGTTGTATCATCAAACTTCAAAAGGACCAGCCCAGAGGGGAGTGACCCTCAACGGACCCTTGGGAAAGAGCCGACAGGACTCGTTGAGAAAAGAATCCCCGTAGGAATTCTCTCACAAAAGAAAGGTAAGACAACTTCATCATTATTCAAATCTCAATTTCATGAAGAAACTACTAGAGAAATCAAACATGATGCAATAAGTCATCAATCAGAACTACGTAGCACTATCTCCAATAAGTTTTTCCCCAATAAAAAGGATGACTCATACACTTCATATACTAGGTAAAAGAAAACTTACGAAACCATCTTCAGAGATGTCAATCAGCTGATAGTCAGTACGATTGACATGTGGCACCTGCAGAAAACATTTAAAAAACAGACAAAATCAAACTTCGATTGTCGGAAAACCGAACAAACATCCATAGAAATAACGAAGGGGAGAATCTTGTCTTACATCACAATTGTGGGATGAAGGAACAATATCTTCAAGCTTCTTCCCATTGAAAATGTCGATTGCCACAAAGTGACATTTTGCATGTCCGTGCTTGCCAGTTTTGGAAGTGGAGACCTCAACAACCTGTTCAAGATTTTCATCAAATTAAGAACAATTGCTTCCATGGACAAAACTAGAAAAACCTCTTTAAAGAGCCAGAAGGGAAGAGAACCAAAAAAATTGAATATACCTATCCGCAGCGAGAAGGTAGAAAATTATGCAATGACTCAATATTTTGGGCTGATACAACAATGCTATTGAACCAAGATGTCTGTTTTCTCAATGAAAACCCTTTAACAAGAAGATATCACCCGTTTCCTTTCATTTAATCAGATTAAAGAATACAAAAGGGGTAAACTACGGTGGGTGAAATCTGAATATAGTATTCTCATTATTAAGTTTTAGAACACGGAGTTAGAAAGAATGAACAATGAAATTCCCATTAGAAGAAAATACTTAACAGTCTATCATACTGTTAGCTTATGCAACAATACCAGTGACTTCAGATTTCCCCTCTAATGATGCGCTTCACATGCTAGCGATTTACTCAACAATAAATGACATGTATGCATCAATAGTCATTGATTGAAAAATGTTTTCATTAGTTGATATCCCCCTCTTACTTCTTTCTCTATTAGTTAGAGATATGAAGTTAGAAAGAGAAATTAACATTAAACTTATAAAGAGAACCTCAGGACATATTCAATCAATGACTATTGATGCATACACCAAACTGATCCTACTCACTAAAATTTTACCAGACATCTCCTATAATGCTATTGGGATAATGTAAGCACCATTTTTCCTCAAAAGACTTTGAAAAGGTTCAACCTTTTGACTCGTATCAACTATAGCTAATGCGAGAAAAATACAAGAACCGTAATCTTCAGAAATAGTAAAACAAAATCCTGGAGAAGCTTAATATCTAAGCTACATATGTTCACATAAAAATCAAACAAAGCAGGGGTTAAAAATCACAGCTCAAACACACTCTATCCTTCTTTTGATGTAAAGAGAATCATTCAGGTAGTTTGGTAGTTGATTGTGGACTTGTGGTTAGGCTCGCTACACATTTAGTTTTTTTTTTTGTATTTTTTTAACCAACTTGGTGTGCTATGAATGAAATTTATTCGACTCAACAACAGACCCAGTGTAATCCCACATGATTGGGGCCACTAAGGAAATAAATCACTAATACTTTTTGTCTCCGCCCCTATTTTTTAATATTTTTTTTTGGATAAGGTAAGGTTAATTGACTAAAGTACCAAGAAGGTACCAAAACCAAAAGTTACAAGACTGCTGGGAATATCCAAACAGTCAATTACATGCCTCCGCCGCTACTTGAACCTAAGACCTCATGATTCTCAACCCAGTTCAAGTTCATTGACCATATTTTTACCTCTGCCGATATTGAAACTTAAAGACTTCATGATTCTCAACCTACTTATTCACTATATGTTTGCCTCTGCCAAAATTTGAACCTAAAACCTCATGATTCTCAACCTAGTTCATTGACCATATATTTGCCCCAATATTCGAACTTAAGACTTCATGATTCTCAACCTAGTTCATTGACCATATTTTTGCCTCCGCCGACATTGAAACCTAAGGACTTCATGATTCTCAACCTACTTATTGACAATATTTTTGCCTCTGCCGATATTCGAACCTAAGACCTCATGATTCTCAGCCTACTTCATTTACCACCAGACCACACCTTCATCTCTCCAACTACAACTACATAACACTTCAAGATCCTTGAAAACAAGCCGCATAAGGAAACAAACTCAACCAACAACAAGGATTTAGATAACAGCAAAACCATTAAAGGGCAAGAACACATCAAGATCTGATTTTTATACAAGATTCATTCAAATTAAGCAAAAATAACAAAACCCCATGAAACAAAACATAGATTAAACACAAAATCTGAACTTCACAAAGCAGATTTAATTGAAAAAAACAAAAGGGTCTAAATTAAAAACCTTGCAAGGTCTGCCTTTGATAACTATATAACCACTCTTGCGAATAGTACCAGCTTGTTGAGGGTAAGTTTTTGAGGCACCAGCATCAGCTTTGGACTCAAAATGGTGTTCTTCATCAGACATAGCTAAATTCTCTCTCTCTCTCTCTTCTTCTGTTATGAACTTCTCTTTGTTTTGCTGTGGAGAACAAGGGGATAGGCAAATGAGGAGAAAATGAAAAAAGGAGTAATTGTATAAATACCAAATAATAATGGTGGATAGGGAAATTAAAGAAATGTATCCACATGTTTGTTAATGATTGGGCCAACAAATTTCATACCTAATGGAGTAGAAAACAATGTAGGTTCGAGTCTCCTTGGTACGGAGTCAATTGTTAGGAAACGTTTTATTCCTAGTGTGGGACTTTTGGCGTGAATTCAAATTTAGCCAAACTCTAATGTGAATATCGAACACCAGATGAAAAACTAAAAAAAATTGTAACTTTCTTTTCTTTTTATATGAAAAAAGAGCTTTCTTTTTTTATTTGAACAAAATTTATAGCGACAAGAGGGAGTTGCTCGAGGGATAACTTCCCTCTTTTTTTGATTTAAAAGTTGTGAGTTTGAGTCACTAATAAAAAGTGGGTATAAAAAAAAATTCTATAGTGTTTAAGAATTCATTTGACCATAAAAATTAATTAGTTTTTTTCTATAATTATATGAATATCTAAGTCATCTTACGCGTTTCGACTAATTTGATGAAATATTTATTTGGCAAAAGAAGAAGAAGAAGAAGTATTTTGATGCATAAAATATTTTGTTTTAGTAAGGTTTGAAAAAGAGTTGCACCTCAAGAGTTGTGATGTCCACTGAACTACATATTTACCAATAAGAATATATCAAATAAATAATTTTGACATTATTAAATTTCGTATTATAAACTTGTTATTAGAATATCGATATAACTTGTTTATCAACTAAATGTTTTTGTATTATTCGGTTATCGAGATAAGAAATTAATTTTGATATAAAATTTGAAATTATATTTATTCCATATTAGTTAGTAATATTATAACTAAAATTGATATAAATTTTATATTAAGATATGGGCATCATCTATCCCATATAGATTATTGATATTCTGTTTCGAACCATATAGTTGATTTTAGTGTTGAGAGTATTTTATAGGTGGTGGAATGAAGAATAAGAATATCATGAGTATTAACAATATAAAAATTAATTTAATTTTTTTTTATGTCTAAATAAACTCATATATATGTACCTCAACTAATTCAGACTCTCTCTGTTTAAAAAAAAGGGCCATTTATGTGGCATTGGGGTTATATCCCGTACGAAAGTTAATAGTATATCATTGCGATAAATAGCTCGTAATATTACATCTCTTTTGAAACCAAAATCTTTTATCATGACTTCTGCTCGTTGCATACCTTGATCCACTACTGTTAGAATAGCGTTTGCTGCTGCGGTTTGAACAACAAACGATGTTCCTATTCTCGTACCTTTGAACCCAGAAGTATTAGCTTACAACAAACTACTCGCCCCCGTATATTTGTAATAGTGACAATGATATTATTAAAACAGCTTGCTTAAACATGAAGAACTCCCTTTGGTACATTTTTATATATTTTCAACAAGAATCTTGACTAATTAAAATTCTTTTACATTTTAAGACTATTGGAGAAGGAATGAGATTCCCATGAAGAAGGGATAGAAATAATCCACATAAATTATAATGATGCCAATTCAATGAATAGTTCCTAATTCTTTGTTCCATATCCTTGTTGATACATATCTACCCTCTACTCTATTATATGATATAATATATTTTTAATCGACTTTCATGTAATGGATAAATAAAATTTCAGTATTCTTAATTTTTTTTAAAATATTGATTGTGAACTTTGTGAATGAATTTTTTTCTAAGCAGTGTTTTTCCTATTTAACGGGACTTACAATTAGACAATAAATTTCATTTAGTGAAGAACTTGAATATTAAATATCGAATATCATGAAAAAGTTGAATCGAAGGCGCACCGTCCCATCGCTATCTTTGTTAATATCATATATGGGTAATGTCACATTGACTTTGGCTATTGTCCATTAATTCTATGGTCCATTTTTAGTTGATGAATAACTATCCTCAAATATGGCAAAAATATAACAATTATAGATAGAATATATTTCAATAGTTATATGGTTCATTATTTGAACCATATTTTTAAAAAAAAATGTGGTGGTGGAGTACGTTTATATGCATATTAATTAACTTTTATGGGGTATTTGTTATTTTTCATTTTATTATAGATATCGGATGATTTTATTTATTAAGATTTGGACGGATGAAAAAAAATCATCTAGTATTTTTTTTTCGAGGCTTCATGCTTCTTAATCACTAAAATTCATCACGGGCTATATCCTTGGGTGTTTTATATGATCCATTCTATATGAAATTCTTATATTAATATTTATCAATTTTCAAAGTTTCTGATTTCCCAAATTTACTATTTTTTAAGAGTTCAATAAAGTTCTTACTTTTTTTTTGGTTAATGTGAAAGAAGTTTACTATATTCTTAGAACATAATGATTATTTTCGTTGCTTATAATTCCATCAATTGCTCCACAATAATTTTCTCACAATATTGTAATTTCATTTTCATGTTTATAGTTGGCTGTCATTATTGGGTGTGGGTGTAAATGAACATGATTAATAATATGAAAATTGTTGAAGAACAAAAAAAAGCAAAATATATAGGCAGTCTTTTAAACTTGTTTGATAATTTTATTATAAAATGTTTAAATTAGGATTAGTACCTATTCATTAAAAATTTTGTAACTAAACAACAAAATTCGTTGCTTATCCTTTTTAGCGACAAGTCATCAAATTATCATGTTAGCTACAAGGTCTTCACTCTTCACTTTCATAGAAAACGTACGTACATTTAGTCACTTCAATTTATTTTATTTGTCATGTTTTCCTTTTGCGGTCTTTTTAAAAGAAAAATAGTACTATTAATTAAAAAGGGTAAATTGAGTAAACTATCCTTATCAATTCTTGATTTGAATTTAATACTACTCTCTCTCCACATTTATTAAGAGTAAAGATGGAAATTAATGACAATTATTTTGGACTAATTATTTATACTCCCTCCGTCCACAATTATTTGGCAGGTATACTAAAAATAGATGTCCAAGATTAATTGTCAATTTAAATAATCAAGAAACAATTAATCACCTTTTTTCAATTCTACCCTTAATGATAGTGTAGTTCAATTGAAAAGTTATGTAGACTTTTGGTATTCTAGGTATAGTAGGGTTATATTAGTCAAATTACACCTTCTATTAAATTTTCCTTGAGGGATGTGCATGACCTTACCCTGACAAACAATTGTGGACGGAGGGAGTAGTAAATATGACAACTAATTATTTCTTATGTTGTAGATAATCGTTTGTATTTTTAGTTTAATGATGGGCTAGCTAAACTAGAAATAAAAGACTCGTGACATTAAAAATTCAAGTTTATGGTCCCAAACCAGATATAGAGTTTATCTTTTCCGATATTCCATTATTAGAAACGTTTAGATCAGCCACTTACATCTTCATTTAAAAGATCATTACAAAATTCACATCACTTTATTAATTTATTCTCACATAAATACACACTTAATAACTTAATATAATTCCACAAAGTTTTCTTAAGTTGAAGGAGGAGAAGCTAATGGGCTAATTGCACATTGATTTTTCACCATGGCATATTCATAAAACTTGTTACATCCCTCATGACCAAATTCACCAACAACCTCACAACAATCATAAGAGAAAAAACATCTACGACGAACGCAAATTATACATCGTTTAACGATTGAGCCACATGATTTTTTTTTCAACACGTTCTGACTGTTGATCATGCTTAAGTCATCGAGACTTTTTTTATTAATCAGGGAATAAGGAGGCAAAAACCGCGGCCATGGAAATATTGATGATCTTGTGAATGGAAATTTAGGAAAATGACCAATTGATGAAGGTGGTGGTGGTGGTGGAACAAATGGCCAAATATGTAACCATTTTGCAGTATTATTATCATCAGAATTATGATAAGTGGCTAAGGTATTAATAAAGTTTAAAGCAATGATGAGAAAGAAAATAAGAAAGTAAAATGAGTTTTTTGTGGCCATGGCTATAATTTAAATGAAACTTGAACACTTTCTATAGTTTTTTTTGAGGTTATAAGAGTGATTGTTTAGTGAGGTTTTTATAGTGTTTAATTAGTTGATTAAGTTTGGTATAGTGATAATTTTTTTCAAGGTTATAGATCTTGTATCCAAGTTTTTCAAGATTTGAAGATTGAGTAGAATTAATTCCTTGAATTTTGGTTTCTGATATTTGATAGTTATTGACTAAAACATTTTAACTAAATAGGGCTTTACTCATGTGATTTGTTCTTGACTTAAGAAATGACATACTTCACAAATTATATATACCCTTGTGGAAATAATAATGCGTACAATAGATTCCTATAAATCGATCCTTTCATGAATTTTGTGTATAGTAAAAACTTAGGGCATCAAACTGTTCTTTTTATACTCCACAAAGTAAATAAGGACTAAATTTTTGTTAAAATGTAGCCTAATTTGACTAGATAATAAGGTGCCTAAAAAGGAAATAAGGACTTTGGGTGTAGTAGTTTAAACATGCCTTCAGATATTTGTAGTTATAAAAGTATGTATCACCAAGGATAAAATAAGAAATTTAATTTAAAGTTAAAGTATTTGAAAAAATGACGTTATTTTTGCAACCTACTTCAAAAAACAGTGTGACATAAGATGGAACAATAAGTGAAATACTAAGTAAAAATGATATATAGTTAGAGTTACTGCCACCATTTTTAAAGTTTCCATTCAAAGCTATAACTTTAATTTCTACTTCGGACCTTTCAGCATTAGACGAGTGTTAAACTCTACGCGTCCTAACCAACTAGACTACAACGAATCTTATAGTCCGAAGTTATAGCTTTGGTCCGAAGTAGAGTCTAACACTCTACGCGTCATGTTACCACTTAGTAGAGTCTTTCTCAAACCACCAAATAGGGGCGTAGAAATAGCAACGATTAATGATAGAACATAAATAACTTCTGATTTGATTTAGCTTAAAATGAATCCCTCGCTTTTGATAAGAAATATCTGAGTAAACAACTTTTGAATTGAGATAATATTCAACTTTGAGGATTATCTTTACGTTTGTTAGGAAAAGGAGGAGAATTAGTAGCGAGTTTTTTACTACTATATACCTGCAGTTAAAATATTTTTTATAATATAATCTATGTAGTTTAATATGTGATAATAATAAATAAACTATCATTTTATGGTGTTATTAATAATATTTTTCATCATCATAGAAATTATCATTATAAACAATCAATTATTAGTAGCTCCAAATACTTATAAACCAACAAGGAATAGTATTCAGAAATTGTTTGTCAGTTCAATTTCCCCCCCTTAACTTAGGTCTACGTTATCACAATATTTTTAAAGAAGAAGCAAGAAATAGGTATGACAAAATGAAGAATAAAAAAAATAATTCTATTTCTCCCAATTATTTTTCTTTTTTACGATTCTTAATTGAAACTAGAGCCGTCAATATGGGCTAGGCCCGTTGGGCCGGCCTGGCCTAACCTGTGATTTAATATGGCTGAGCTACGATTTTTGGAGTCCATTTAAGAAAAAAACTTTTTAGCCCGGCCTGAATAAGCCTGTCGATTTGTGGGGCTTGAGAAATATGGATAGGGCCGGCACGTGGGCCAAATAAAAATTAATTAAAAAATAAAAATAAAATAGAGTATTAAAAATAACAAGAGTCTAAACTCAAAATATGTTTAAAGTTTGAAATATTACAATTTAAATACAAATTATGTTTATAAAATATGTACTACATAAAATAAATATTTCCTAAAATTTCTAGGGAATCACTACATAGGCCGTAACCTATGGAATATTGTCATAGTTTTTGTGTTTTATTATGATCATTGGAAAACAATTAGGTTAATATTTATATTTAACTATTTATGGTTTTACTTGAATTCAAACTTAATAAATATTATAAAGATAATTTTATTTGTGGATTTGATTAATAAGTAGTAACACTAACAACATGTAATATTGTCTTGTCGATATTTATGATAATATTTTTAAATTATAATTTAATTTAAAAAATTATAAAAAAATACTTTTAAGAAAAGTGGGCTGGCCTGACAAAGCCCGTAGCCCACGTACTTGTGGGCTGGACCGACCATTTTTTGGTCCACACTAAAAATGGGTTAGCCCGGCCTGTCAAATTTCAAAGCCTGTATGGGGTGGGCCAACCCATATTGACAACTCTAAATTTGGAACAGTGAAAATAAATTATTTCTCTTTTTGAACTAACCCTAATTGAAATAGTTAAAATTAATTGTTTTAATCACAAATATAATAACACCTCATGGTTCCAATTTTTTTCAATAATCACAAGTGAATTCATCTCCAGATTATTGCTACTCCTTGTTTCAATTCTTCCAAGTTCTGGTAAAAAAAATACTATCTATATTTCTTGAACTTTTTTCTTTGAATAATTTTTTGTTTTGGAAAAAAGTTGTGCAAAATTGGATTCGTATATGTTTAGCAGGTTTTAGGAGAGATAGAGGTAAATCGACCTGAAAAGAATTGGGGATGTGACTAGACAAGACGTGATATATGTTCAGTTTAAAGAGGACATAGCCTTGGATAGGAAATTTTGGAGGTCGAAGATTAGGGTAGAAAGGTACTAGGTAGCCTGGTGTTGGAGTACTTTTAGGAGAAAGATTCCGGAATTAGGGGAGAAGGGTAGTAGGTAGCCTAGTGTTGGAATACTTTTAAGAGAAAGAGTCAAGGGTTAGGGTAGAAGGGTAATAGTTAGTCTGGTGTTGAAGTACTTTTACTAGAAAGAGTTGGTGATGGGTAGTAGGTAGCCTAGTGTTGGAATACTTTTACGAGAAAGAGTCAAGGGTTAGGGTAAAAGGGTAATAGTTAGTCTTCTGGTGTTGAAGTACTTTTACGAGAAAGAGTGGGAGAAGGGTAGTAGGTAGCCTCGTGTTGGAATACTTTTACGAGAAAGAGTCAAGGGTTAGGGTAAAAGGGTAATAGTTAGTCTGGTGTTGAAGTACTTTTACGAGAAAGAGTTGATGATTAGGGGAGAAGGGCAGTAGGTAGCCTGGTGTTGCAATACTTTTTAGGAGAAAGAGTGGAATGGGATAGAAGGGGAGTAGGTAGCCTAGTGTTGGAGTATTTTTATGAGAAAGAGTCAAGTAATGGAAAGGAAGGGGAGTAGGTAGCCTGGTGTTGGAGTATTTTTATGAGAAAGAGTCGAGGATTTGGGGAGAAGGGAAGTAGATAGCTTACTGTTGGAATAATTTTACGAGAAAGAGTCAAGGATTAGAGGAGAAGGGCAATAGGTAGCCTAGTGTTGGAGTACTTTTACGAGAAAGAGTCGAGGATTAGGGCAAAAGGGCAGTAGGTAGCTTGGTGTTAAACATTTTCGAGAAAAAGGCAAGGAGCTGGTCTCCTCTTCTCATAGTATCATATGCTTCAAATTTACTACTACATGATACTTCATCTTCATTGCTTATATATCTTGCTATTTTGTTGCCGTTATTTTCTTGTCTATCCTGCTTTGGTTACTCTTCTTTGAGTCGTTGATCGAAAAAAACAACTCTACCTCATAAAGGTAAGGATAAGGTCTGTGTATATCTTACTCTTCCTAGACCCCACTTGTGCGATTAGACTGGGTATATTGTTGTTGGATCTCTTACATTAGTATTGGTTTAGAATTTCAGGGTACAACGACATTTTTGAACAATGAAAAGCCAGAAAGACAGGGTGAAACTCAATGTTGGTGGAAAGAAGTTTGAAACTACGGCCACAACCTTAGCGTGTGCTGGAAGGAATTCATTCTTTGGAAGCATGTTTGATGAGAATTGGAACCTGCGTTCTGATGGGGTGATCACTGAACGGTTCATTGATAGAGACCCTGATTATTTCACCGTACTTCTAAACCTACTCAGAACCGGGGAGCTTTATATTCCTCTAAAGATCGATAAAAAGCTTCTATATAAAGAGGCACTGTATTACGGCATTCAAGATCATGTCAGGTCAGCTAAATGGGGTCCGTTTGATGGAAATAGGCTCCGGTTGGCTGAGTCACTAACTGGCATAACAGCAGGGGAGGCTGCTATGATTCGGGCTAGCCGGAATAGCTGGTGCTGTGTGGTACGTGGTAATATGGTTAAAACATACGATTGGATGTTAGAAGAGCAACCTACAATAACCACTCGTGAGTATTGTAGGGTCAACGATGTTTGTTGGGTTAATTCAGATAACATTGCGGTTAGTAGTCCTGACAAGTACCTAGCTAGTGGAGGCATTGGGTTGTTCAGTGCATCTACAGGGGAATTGAAGTATAATTTTCAAGTTAAAGATGCAGATCAATTGAAGGATTACACAGCAGGTGCACTTGGTGTTAGCTCGGATTACAAATTGTTCTCTAGTTGTTCTGAGAGCACCAACAAAAGGAATGGGATCGGTGTTTGGGACCAAGTCACAGGTAAGCAGACAGATTTCTTGCCATACTGGCCAGATAAGGCTACCAAGTTTCAATGGTTACATGATACCAATTGCTTGATGGTCGCTACTTGTCATTCGATGTCAAAATGTTCCATCAACTTGTTTGATTTTAGGGAAAACAGGGTGTTTTTGTCGTGGTCTGATGCTACGGATGAAAGAGTATATAGAGACGCGATAGCGATAGAGGAGAGTAATTCCATTTGTGTAGTAGATTCAAATGAGACTTTGGGTTTCATGGATTTGAGAAGTACTAAAAGTATAGAATGGAGAAGTACTCATAGGAGGGACTACACGGATGATTCAGCTGGTTGGGTGGGGAACAAGTTTTGTTATCCGAAACTGGCATTTCACAAGGGACAATTGTTCTCATCATTTGACGATACAATTTCAGTTTACTGTGGTTCTGATTGGGTTCGAACATCACAGCTTCAACAGAGTCATGGTGGTCCAATTTGGGATTTTTCAATTGGTGGTGATCGTCTTTTTGCCCTTCATGGGAACGAAGATATATTTGATGTATGGGAGACCCCTCGTCCATAGTTTATGCAATTGGGTGAACGACTATTTAGGTTATCTCTTCTTCATTAGTACTCCGATTTTCTATTTAACTTGATTTGATTATGCTATAAATTATGACTGATTGCGAATTACTGAGAATTTGTATTAGTTAAACAACTCACCCCTTTAAGTTATTTTCTTTTTGTTGATGATATAAGAGTGATTGTTTAGTGAGGTTTTTATAGTGTTTAATTAGTTGATTAAGTTTGAGATAGTGATAATTTTTTTTCAAGGTTATAGATACGTGTGTATCCATGATTTTCAAGATTGAGTAGAATAAATTCTTTGAATTTTAGTGTGTGATATTTGATAGTTATTGACTAAAACTCTTTAACTATATAGGGCTTTACTCATGTGATTTGTTCTTGACTTAAGATATGATATACTTCACAATTATAAATCCTCATGGAAACAACCTCGCTCGTATTGAAATGCAGTATAAGATTGCGTATAATAGATTCTTGTGATCTGACTCTTCTCCAAACTTTGTGCATAGCGAGAGTTTAGTGCATTTCATCTGTTTTTTTATGCCTCACAAATTAAATAAGGACTCCATAAAGTTTTTTTTTTTTAAAAAAACTTATGTGGCTGAGTTTGACTAGATAATAAGGGTCTAAAAATGAAAAGATAAGGGGTTTGGGACTACTAGTTTAAACATGCCTTGAGAAATATGTAGTTATAAAAGTATGTCACTGAGGATAAAGCAAGAAATTTAATGTAAATTTAAATTGTTTTAAGAAATGATGTTATTTTTGCAACATACTTAAGAAAATAGTGCGACGTAAGATGGAGTGACAATGAAATATTAAATAAAAAGGTTAGTTAGAGTTACTCTTGCCCTTTAATTTTCCGAGGCTTGCATTGAAAGTTTATAACATTTCTTCTTCCAAGTTCAACATTCCAACACCGAACAACTATCAGACTCTATATGTCGTGCTACCACTTAGTAGAGTCTTTCTCAAACCACGAGATATGTGTGTGGAAACAACAACGATTGATGGTAGAGCGGAAATATCTTCTGATTTGATTTTGCTAGAAACAAATCCCTCACTTTGATAAGAAATATTTAAGTAAACAACTTGTGAGCTGAGATAATATTCAATTTCGAGGGTTATCTTTGTGTTTGTAAGGATAAGGAGGAGAACTAGTTTTACTAGAATATACAACAACAATAACATATCTAGTGAAATCCCACAAAGTGGGATATGGAGAGGGTAGAGTGTATATAGGCTTTACCACTAACTCTTCGAGATAGAGAGACTGTTTTCGAAAACCCATCGTCTCAAGCAAATCAAAGAAAAAACACGACTAATATCAAAGCAGCGTGGAGTAGATATGTAAGAAACCATAACAACAACAAGAAGATGCGGTCACTTAAACACAGTAAACCACATATAAAATCAAATACCAGAAGCCAAAGACTACATGAGTACACTAATACACCCTTTGTCGGAAAAAAATACCATTTATCCATCACTAAGGAAAATAGAAACAAGCTCTACGCAGATCACTGGTGCAACTCCATCTCAACTAAAAAGTGCTCTGAGTCTCTTCCCATTGTTCTTACCCGAGTCTTGATTACCTACTAATCTTCTACCTTAATATATCCTTGACTCTTTCTCGTGAAAGTACTCCAACAACATATTATCCCTTGCCCTTCTCTTAATCCTTGGCTTTTTATCGTAAAAGTACTCCAACACCAAACTACCTACTAATCTTCTACCTTAATCCTCGACTCTTTCTCATAAAAGTATTCCAACACCATACTACTCATTGCCCTTCTACCTTAGTCCTTGGCTCTTTATTGTAAAAATACTCCAACACTAGACTACCTACTGCCCTTCTACCTTAATCCTTGACTCTTTCTCGTAAAAGTACTCAAACACCAGACTACCTTCTGTTGTTCTACCTTAATCCTTTTTACTCTTTCTCATAAAAGTACTCCAACACCAGACTACCTACTGCCCTTCTACCTTAATCGATTTTCTCTTTCTCGTAAAAGTACTCCAACACCAATTTACTTGTGTTTTTGAAAATGATTTATTTTAACTATTTCACTTAGGGTTTGTAAATTATGAAATAATTTATTTTAACTATTCCAATTAGGATTCATAAAAGAAAAATAAGTGGGAGAGAATTTCTTTTAATTCTAACAAGTAGGATAAATTTCTTGGTTCCGTCGTACCTATTTCTTGCTTCCTCTTTCTTCTATATGTTGCTCCGCCAGTGATTGAATTTTCATAGAATAATATCGCGACACTGTAGACCTAACTTTTTAAAAACAAAAATGGTGATGGCATTCCTGTAATTTAAGGCTTTTAGGTCTAATACTATTCCTAGTTGGCTTATAAGTATTGAGCTACTAACAACTATTTATTGTTTATAAGGTAAGTATACTTAAATTTCTATTGATGATTATTACTATTAATAACCC